>RJWM01003817.1:0-108554 GCA_004363535.1 Dasyprocta punctata
TGCCACTCAGCAGCTTGGACAGACAGTGCCCTCCTCAGGCCACACTCAGCCCTGAGCTGGAGCGACTCGTGTGACAAAGACAAACATCCACGTGGGACATGAGGAGGACACAGGCAAACCTCCACTGGTGACCCCAATTCCAGATTCGAACCCAGGTCTCCAGAGGTGAATGGGAAGAGAATGGCTAAATTAAAATGCTAATTACTGTCTCCAGCAATTCGTTACCAGACAGTCGCTTGTATCTATTATTAACAGCTTCCCGCCACAGCCCCAGCTCGCCAAGAGACACAGTTGATTTAAAGATTCAGGTGCAAGAGAAAATAACAGAAAGCTGCGTCTGCATAGTACAGCACTGCCCATGTCTGCGTCACCCCCAAATGAGAACCACAGGACCCCCCCAGGTGCAAACTTGAGAAGTGGTCAGGTCAGCAGGCCCCACAGGATAATGAAATCCTGGGGTTGAAAACTATCTGTAGAACCCTGCGTGGTTCAAAAAGAAGCTCCATTTTCCCCTGCCCTCCCCTCCCCTCTCCTCTTTCTCTTCCTCCCTCCCTCCCTCCTTCTCTCCCCTCCTTCTGGGTTTGAGCCCAGGGCCACCATGTTTTCCTTAAACATCAAGGTTTGGAGGAGCCAGGAATTTGAGCAGCCATCTCCCAGGAAGAGGCCCAGGTAAGAGTCCACCCTGGGCCAGAAGCCTGCCCTATTCCCGCCCCCAAGTGCTCCTGGGATCTAGGGCTTTCAGAGTTCAGGTTCAAAGGACAGAAGTGTTTGTTCCTAGGGAAAAGATGGCCCTCGAGCCACCTATGTCTGCATTATACACTGGTGCTTCGCAGAGTCGCAGCGCTGCGTGGGCCTGGGCTCTGTGGCTCTCCTGTCACACTCCAAAAGTAAGACGAAGTCGGTCCCAGGGGATGTCTTGGGGCCGGTCCCCCAGGACAAGGGCTTAGGTGCCAGAGGAAAGGAGGAAAGGGATAAATGAAGAGCACATGATAGAATTCCAGAACGGAGGCAGAAAAGAATCAGTCATGCCTCTCCTCTCCTCTCAGAGCCGGGCATAGTGGCACACGCCTGTAATCCCAGCACTCGGGAGGCTGAGGCAGAGGGATTGTCGTGAGTCCAAGATCAGCCTGGGTTACAAAGTGAGTTCAAGGTCAGCCTGAGCTGCATAGTGAGACCCTGGCTCAAAAAATAGGACTGGGGATTTAACTCAGTGGTGTAAGCGCCTGCCTGGCAGACATGAGGTTGTGAGTTCAAACCCTGGTACCAAAAAAAAAAAAAAATCTCCATTAGGGACTCCAGTCTAGAGGCCGGTGGGGTGACATACAGAGGCCTCAAGACCATGTCTGCCTCACATTGCCCTTGTGGGCTGCTGCTGCAGGAGCGGTGCTGCTCGCTGAGATGATCTTCCCCACCTCTGTGTGCTCAGGGGAGCAGGGCCCCCGAGCTGGAGTTCTTGGGTTCCAGACACAGACAGGGCTTCGCAGTTTCTTACAGAGCCAATGAATAAATACATTAGATGCTGTGTGTAAACCGCCTTGCACACAAGGTTACAGCGGGGTGGTTTCCCCTACTCTTTGAACCAATTGTTAATGGTTAAACAGCAGGTGTCTTGAAATTGGCCAGGGTGAGTGCGACTACATGCTACCCATCAGCAAATGCTCGGTAGCACCAATTTTTTCCTTTCCCAGCATCATCCCCAGCAAAACACTAACAGCCAGTTTACTCTGGGTTATATTTTTGATCATCAAAACCTTCAGATACGGGGGAAGTTGAAATGCCTCCTCCAGGCTGTACCCTCCTACTCCCCTTGGTGCACAGGTCCTTACATTTTTAGTGTCCCCACCCCACCCCGTGGGTCCCAGTGCCTTTTCTCTATGTCACAGGACCAGGCCTCCTTTGGGGACAGTGCCAAAGGGTTAACCCTGTCCCCGCCCCCTTCCTCTCCGCATGCCACCTGTTCTGCTCAGGCTGTGGCCCCAGGCGGGGTTTAAACACCCCCAGTGATAAATGGCCCCGCAAGCAGCCACGTCATGGTGCCGGAGCCCTCTGCTCTCTCCACCACCTGTTCTGTCCCAGCTGGAGGGAGGGGAGTGGGAGGAGGGGCTCCATCGCCGTCAGAACCATCCATCCTGAGTAATTAGCTGCCACGGAAAATGTGCACCTGCCAAGGGGGAGCAGAGGTCCCCCCCACCCCCCGACCAATGCCAGCAGCTTCTCCAGACTCTGCCTGCCCCAAGCCAGCCTCCTGAGGCTGCTGGGGGAGCCAGAACCCAAGGAAGCCAGGAAACCATCTGCCCGAGCGCAGGGTTTCTTTACAGATCAAAAGCTGACAGTCCTTTCAAGACTGATACTGTCCGAACCCGCCATGCCCAGTGTACTTCTGCTCTCCCAAGTCTGCTGCCCGAGGCTCCTCAACCGTCCATTTCCTGGCAGAGAACTGGAAAATGTGTTTTGTAGACTTTGGTCACTGCCCTGAATCCATTTCCTTCTAATCTGATGTTGTTCAGGTGGACCCTTGATGGTCCAATAATTTGTTTAGCAGTGGTGAGAGTGCAGTCCCATGGTAGGTAATGACACACAAAAGGAAGTCAAAAGTTTCTTTCCTCCTATGAGTTAATCACAGGGGAAGATGTGTCTGTCTCTGAGTACTAGACATCTGTATCTGGGTGTGACTCCTGGAGCTGCAGCAGCCGTTTGTGACCATGAGGAATACAAAGGTAAAGATAAGGCTGACAAGACATACCAGCAAGAGAAAAGGCAGGGGAAGAACTGAGGGCCCGGCACCTCTGATTGTTTTGCAGCTGGGGGTGGTCTTCCTCTAAACCCTCTGCAGTACGACATAAAATCTTTACCCACTTTGCACTGAATTGGTTACCTGCAGCCAAAGACATCTGAATGCAGGGAAAGCAAAAGCTGGAATCAGTGCCTCTGTGTGAGCGACGGGTTTGGATTGTGCTGAGGTCCAGGCCCCATCTTCTGCCCACTTTGGTGCTGTCCTCCACTACAGGGGAGGTAGGTACCCCAATGCCTCCTACACACACTCGCCCAGACTCCCACCGCCTTGCCCGAGGTCTTTCTCTGGTGTCTGAAGGCCATTCTGTCTGTGTCACCGTAGGCCAGACACGCTGTGAAACAAGGCCCTTGGAGAGCTGTACTCAACCAAATATTAACTATTCCTTACTTCCAGCTCGTTCTGGGCCGGATAATGCTGAGACAGGCTCTCTATAGTGGCCCCCGGTGCTCAGGCCAGAGTTCCGGGTGCCCACTGGGCACAACACTCCGTTTAACAGTCACCTCTATTCCTGCCCACTCCCCCAATCCATGCTATCACCCACGTGCACCAGCAGCCCTTGACTATGAGGACACAGGGCTGGCTTCTGGGGTCCCAGACCGAGGCTGCCTTCCACCAGTGAGTTCCTGAGCACTCACTGTGCTCGGGGCACCACAGAGGGCCAGGAGACCCAGTGGGCAAGCTCTGGGGCCCACACCCATGTGGTAGGACGGCAACAAACTGGGAAAGAAATCCTGTACTTTTGATGGTCTTGAATGCATTGTAAAAACAAAACTGGGTGATGTTGGCAACCGGGAGGGGTTGGTTCTAAACAGTAGGGAGGGCAGGGCTCGGCCTTGCCCAGAGCTGTGGGAAGATCTGGGGCAGGGGCACAGCACAGGCCAGGAGGCGGAGGGGCCTGGACAGCTGGAGGAGGTGCAGGAGAGAGGACTCAGTGGGCAGCAGCGGGCCGCGGAGTCTGAGGGGCCTGTGGCTCAAGGGCTGGGCAGGGCTGCAAGGCAGAGGGTGGTGACTCGCTTAGCCAGAGACAGTGGCCTACCTTGGGAAGACCAACTGGCAGCAGGGTGTGAGAGGGGACTAGGGACAGGCAGGGCCCCTGCTCAGCCCTCGGCACTGAGACAGTTATTCGCACCCTCACTGCGTCCTCGGCGGGTAAACTTCCTTCCACTTGAAATCTGCCTCCTTCCTTTCTCTGCCTGGGCATGTTTACCGTTCCCCAGTCTCTCCCCCAGGCTGGAGATGACGGCTAAACCTAAGACCAGGCCAGGGCTGCAGTGTGTCTATGGAGTCCCAGTCACTTGGGAGACTGAAGCAAGATGATTTCTTTTTTTTTTTTTTTTTTAAAGATAGTAAAATCCAACAGGACATAACAGAACAAAGTCAATCAAAACAAAGCAGCAGAACTGATATAGAACTTCGAAGAAACATACTATGGAAACAATAGCTACTATAGTATATCTTGTTATCTTCAGAATAGCTGACCATTCCAACAGGTATAGTAGAATTGAACCAAAAACAAAACAGAATGAAACCAATAAAAACGCAATATAAAATAAAACAAAAATAATAATAATAATAATAATAATAACAATAATAATCAGAGTAAAACAAAACAATGAGAACCATGTTGGGCCTCGAAGACAAGACAGAAGAGAATCTCCCATATTGGCTACATCACCTACTGTCATTTTCCAAAGAGATGCTCAGGTTGCTGGCCCCAGGCCTGCAAAATCAACGAGACAATACTAGCATTTAGTTGCTTAATGTTCCTTAGTTGCTATCAATTTAGGCAGACCTCCTAATGAGCAGGTTGCTTATGGGAGGTGGGGGGTGAGGGGGGTGGGGGGATAAGGGGAGTAGGGGAGTCAGGGGTCGTCCTTGATTCTAAGCCCAAGCCAGTCGCACAGTCCTCTGGAAGGCAGATTAGTTGCCCTGTGGTCAGAGCCACTCGGACCCAGCGGGGTGGGTCCTCGAGGGGCCCATTCTCATTCTCTTCTGGGAGTCCAAGTAAGACGATTTCTTGAGACGAGGAGTTCAAGGTCAGCCTGGGCAGCACAGCAAGCCTCACTAAACAACTAAACTAAACTAAGCTGAACTAAACTAAACTAAACCACCTAAACTACAAACCTAAGGTCAATACCTGATTCCGTGTTACCTCCAGAGACTTCCACAATGTGAACCATCCCTGCCCACCCAGATGGGGAACATTCTTGCTCTTCATGGTTTGGCATAACCATGGACACCCCCCATCCCCCTCATCCTGCCTGCCTCACTTAGAAGCTGACTGTTGCAGATGGAAGCAGTACCCCCACTCCAGTGTTCCTCACTCAGGCACCAGAACAGCCCCTCCTGGGCCTGGGGCAATTACCACCTAGTGGTGCCCTGGCTTTGTGCAGCCACTTTCCCTGAGTTTCTCACGACATATTACGCACATTATTTTTCACTCGATATCCAGTCAAGAAACCCTTGAGAGAGCTGAAGGACGTGGCTTCAGCCTGCTTTGCAGATGGGCCATGCAAACAGAAAGGCTTGCACAGTTTTCAGGAGCACAGAGCCCCAGGGCCCACACTGGCTGGATCCTTAACTGGCGTTGGTAACGAATGGGCGCAGAGCAGGGAAGACTCATCCATCTTACATAGAAACAAGGCTTTGAGCCTTGCTGCTGGTGTCTGCTGGAGAGCAAGCACCGCAGCCCACAGGAATGTCTGTTGTAGACAAGGGAGAGTGTCCTGTTGGTCTCTCAGCATGGCCCAGCTTGCCAGCGACCTAAACCCACAGACCGAACAGAAAAGACCCCCTTTCTTACCAATAAGTCAGGGGCGACTGAGAACTATGTTCTGTGTGCAGAGCGGGAGCAGAGGACAGGGTTGGCAAAGAAAAGAGAATGCAGAGGGTATCCTGGGCTAATCTCTCTCTCTCTCTCTCTCTCTCTCTCTCTCTCTCTCTCTCTCTCTCTCTCTCTCTGTCTGTCTCAATCTCCTCTGTAAAATAGGGGAATGCAATTTCCCTCTCCCAGTAGGTGGGTTTGTGGCTTTGAACACACACAGGGCTTAGGGGACAGAGATTGCTAGCTACCTCCAGTAGTTATTTCTGCCTCCCTCTGACCTCAAGCTTGGCCTTGGCTGGCTGGAACCCAGCCCCCTGTGCCTTCCAGCCTCCCTTGCCACTGTTTTGCCACTTGACTGAATTCCGGCCATAACACTGTAAGTATAGTGGACATTTCTGGGAAGTGGCCACCGAGGAGGGCATGCCCTTCTTTGTTCCTTCCCCTCCTGGCAGCTAGAACCACACGGCCATCTTTTGGTTCATGAAATGGATGTTTCTGGAAGAAGACAGCAAGGCAGCAAGAACACATGGTCGCCGCCGCCTGTGAGAAGCCTCTTTCACTCGCAGGCTCTCACCTCTAGGCTTTGACTATTCAACAGACAAAAAGCACTTCTGTTCTTGTGGCCCGCACTGTTTTCTCTTCCGGGTAGTTTCTGTCGCTCACAGCCCAGCCTGGTTGCTACAGCCTAGAACATAGAGCAGGGCTGGGGTGCATCTCAGTGAGCACCTGCCTAGCATGTGAGGCCTTGGGGCTCCATGTCTAGCACCAGAAAAACACATCTGTCTGTCCGGAAACCCAGACTCGCCCACTGCTCCCTAAATCCCAGTGAACGACGATCATGGCTGGAGGAGGTGGGTGTGACTCAGGCTGTGAGAAAGAGCTGCCCATAATGGAGACAGACCTGGCTCTGGCTGTTCTCCCTACACTGAATTCAAGTAGGAGGTATTGGTGGTAGGCTACTGCAGGGATCCATTGCAGGATGAGGGTTTGGTTTTCAGGTTGGGAAAAGAGCTAAAACAATGGAAGGCTGAGCTGGGCATGGTGGCGCACACCTGCAATCCCAGCACTCAGGAGGCTGAGGCAGGAGGATCACCATGAGTTCAAGGCTAGCTTGGGCTACGTAGTCAAAGCTAACCTGAATGAAATAGCAAGACCCTGGCTCAATCAATCAATCAATCAGAAGGCTGAGCACAGAGAAGCCTAGCTGGAAATTAGTTGCCTGCTGGCTTCAGTCCAGCATCTTGGAAAACAGAAAATAAGTCTCCAACTGGCCTGCAAACAAAAGATCATGGTAATGAAGATGTCTCAGACGTCCTACCCTTACTTCCAGATAACCTGGTTTCTTTGAATGTAGTATGTGTAAAGGAGTCAAACCGTTTCCCCTTCCACAGCCTGGGAAGTCATAGCCACTGGACACATAGCAAACCTCTGTGTATCTGCAGCAGGCATCCCTTCCTTTTCTCTGCTTCACCACCCACTTTTCCTTTAGGAATCACCAACCTTCCCCTGTTTAATCCACTAGCCTTCTTTAACTGGAAGCTGACTCCAACCCACAGTCCATGGCTTCCATATGACTCAGCCCTGGCCAATCAGAATACTTATATTCCTCCTGGGCACCTTGATTGGTCAGGATTAAACCTGCAACCCAGTAAGTGTCGATGAGACTCAAGCATACTGGTGTTACTGGATTTGTGGAAAGAGTATTCTTTCTTTTGCCCTTTCGAACCTAGGAGAGTGTAATCCTTATGCTTCAGGATGAAGCTAATGTGCAGAGGATCCAAGCTGAGAGACAGAGAGGCATCCTGGTTCCACACGGCTGCAAGCCTGAGGCTCATCAGCCCAGGCAAGTTTATATCCAAGATCTCATCCCATCGCCACTTGGAATTGTTTGTCTGTGTACACTGTAATCTAACTGGGATGGTACATCTTCTCCAGTTTGAAATCTTCTTCTAGCACCTTAAAGTGATGGAAGCACCCTCTCTCCCATGAAGAAAACAGCCCACTGCCCCAGGCGAGCAAAGACCACACACCTACTAACCATTTTCCGAGTTGGCTCTATGGCCAACATGGGAGTCCCTCCAAAACAGGGCCAGCGACTCCTTTAACTCTGAATCCAGCTCCCAGCATCCAGTAGGCACTCACTAAATGCTGGTGGAATAAATAAATGAATCACTGCAGAGAAGTAAGCTAATCGTTCATCAAGTTTATGGATGACATGAAATTGGGAGCAGTTTCTAGCCAGAGGTTAAAATCGTAAAGCAGATTGGCTTTCCTAAATGAGACTACAGCAAGACAGAATCAGAATTGGATGACGTTCATTAAGTAACTAGTTTGAGGAAGTCGTCGCCGGGAGGATGCACGAGCAGAGGACGTAATGGCTTCTGTGCCTGTTGTTGCAAGCCAAGCTGTGGGTGGCGGGCTGGACGAGGAGGGAGAGAAGTTGGCTATGGTGGGCTGGGCATAAAAGGGGGTCAAGGTCAAATCACAGACTTGTGACAAGCAGGATCCCAGCCTCCTTCTGCCTCTAGGAAGTCATTCCTAGCTCTATTTTGGGAGACACAAAAGATGGAGGAGAAGCAAGAAAAAAGCAGATAAAACAGTGAAGGGAGGACAAATTGCAATTCAGAAGCTGAGTTAAGAAACAGAGGTTGCCCAGTCTGGAAGGAAAACCAGTTTCCTCACTTGGGTGTTAATGATGGTTACCGCTCCTCCCGGAGTGGGGCCCACATTCCTCCTCCCCCCTGGGGGGGGTCTCTGTGCCCCCCAGAGAAGGGATGGACAGTGAGACCGCTGCAGCCACCCCGCCCCCACTGCAGCCTCCAGAGCTGCCGCCACCCCTGCAGTTTACGCCTTTTATCGTTTGCAATGAAAGACGATGATGTGTGTGTGCGCTGTATTGATTGTGCCTCTTAGATTTTTATGTCGTTGTGGAAAGCAGCAATTATGCTCGCCTGCTCTGGAGGGAGCAAATGGCCCCGGGGGAGGAGGAGGATGCAGGGCCAGGAAGACTTAAAAGGCAGCCCAAGGGGTCTGCAGCTGGGAGGTGGGATGCGTGTGAGGCCAGCGGGACAAAGAAGGGGCAGAGGCTGATTGGACCCAGAAGGAGAAAGGATGGATAGCCCTTTACTGCTAGCCTGGGTTGGTGGCATTTATAAAGTGCCGGTGGTTGGCCACATACTCATATTGCTGCCTTGAATTCCTCTGAGAAACCTCCAGTGACTTCCTTTTGGCATTTAGAATGAATTCATTCTCACGGGGTGTGGTGGTGCATGCCTGTAATCTCAGCCCTTGGGAGGCAGAGGCAGGAGAATTGCTGTGAGTTTGAGGTCAGCCTGAACTGCACAGTGAAACCCTGTCTCATAAAGACAAAAATAAATAAATAAATTTTTAAAAGAATGAATTCACTCTTTTCCACAAGTGATGCAATCTGGTCCCACCTCCATCCTGTTCCCTCCTCACACACTGTACTCCGGCCACCGGCCCTTCTTCCTGGCTGACTCTACCCCAAGGCCTTTGCCCTTGCTCTTCCCTCTTCCTGGATGCTGTTCCTGACACTCTACCCCTGCCTTTACCTTCGTATTTGGATCTCAGCTGTCTCACCTCCTCAGATCCTGTCAGGAAGACCTCCCCTCAGGCCTGCACCCACCTCTCATTCACATCATTTTCTTTTTTCTTTTTTTTTTTTTTCATCACTGCACTTTTTCCTGTCTGTATGTGAGTTATTGTCTCTCTCCCCGAAATGTAAATCCAAAATAAATAAACAACTAGACCTTATCCCTGTCACCCCTTTGCTTTCACCTAAAGAAGTTCAAGAGCACAATAGTATATTAATTAGGACTATGGTTGACCAAACTAATACTCCAAATGTGTTGGTTGTTGACACTGGTTCAATTGCTTAGTGATGGCCTCATAAGCCAAGGAATTTTCCATCTTTCTGCCCAGCTTTTCTCAGAGGGCTGCTCCTGGCTTACCCTTCATAGTCACAAGGTGGCTGCTGCTGCTCCTGATATCATTTGGCATTCAAAGCAAGAAGAAGAAAGAAAGCCAAATTGCGATCTAGCCAATTCTGCACCCCTTTTTATAGGGCCATTTCCATTCCCAGAACACCCTTCACTGAGAATCCATTTCCTCTGGTCATTTCATTGGATGGATCTGTGTCACTAGCTACAAGGGACATTGGCAAACTGGGCTCTCCAAACTCCGTGGCAGAGGACAGCAAAGGAGAAGAGGGTTGGACAAGACTGTTGAGAGGGTCAACATCATTCAGCCACAGAGAGGTGAGGCACCTGGCCTGTGGCCACAGCCATAAACAGCAGAGCTGCAACTAACCTCATGCCTGTCTGATGCCAAGATCCATGTCTATTTGTCACACCCTGGTGCTTCCCTCCTGGCATCCAGATCAGAGAGAGAAGGCATTAGACACACTGATAGTTTATGCTAAGGAGGTGGCTGGAGCCGGGCTGGACGTGCCAGAAAGACCAGCCATGTGATTGGAGGGTGGGAGCTCTGAGCCACCTGATAACCACCTGATCTCCAACTGGGGAGAAAGGGGCACTGGGTGTGAAGTTCAACCAAGTGGTCGGTGACTCATTGAATTTCATCAATTGAGTTGGCATTAAAAAAACAAAAACAATGAAAACCCTGGCCACCAAAGCTCCAGCGAGCTTCTTTGGTTGGCAGGACTCTGTGTTGTCACATATCGATGCTCCAGGGCCATAACACATCCTCACTCTGCAGGGAACGAACAGTGGAAGCTTTGTGTGACCCTCCTGGACCTCACCTCATGTGTCACTCCTGGGAATGGTTCTGATTTGTGATGACAAGTGTTTCCCAGAGTTTGATGAGTTATTGTAACCAATTATCAAATACGAGTGGATAGTGAGAGTACCTGAGTTGGTAGCCAACTGATGAGAAGAGAGGGTGGCCCAGGAACCCCTGGACATGTGACTGGTATCTAAAGTGGAAGACTGAGCCAGGCGTGATGGCACACGCCTTTAATCCAAGTACTGAAGAGGCCGAGGTAGGAGGAGCGTTGTGAGTTCGAGGCTGGCTTGGGCTGCAACGTGAGCAAGGCAGGCCTGAGCTACAGAGTGCAGCCCTGCCTCAAAAAACCAGGGCTGGGAGTTTGGCTCAGTGGCTTCAGTGCTTGCTTGGCAGGTGCAAGGTTGTGAGTTCGATCCCTGATACTGACAAATAAATAAATAAATAAAGTGGAAGACTGTGCCCTTTGCCTGCGGGGTCTGCCTGAACTCTAGGGCAGGTACTAGTAATTACCTCACAATGCAGATCAGCTGACCTTGACTTGGGGAGATGATCTTAAAGGACCTGCTGTGTCCAATACAAGCACAGGATCCTTAGAAATGGAAGGAGGAGGCAGAAGAGGGAGAACCAGAGAGAGAGGGAGCAGCACGGGAGACTCCACCCGTTGCTGCTGGTTTTTAACATCCACAAAGCTGGAGGCAGCCTTGAAGAACTGGGAAAGGCAAGAGACCGAATTCCCTTAGACTCCAGAGAAGGAACACCGCCTGGCTGACACCTTAATTTTAGCCCAGTGAGGGCCAGTTTAGATTCCTAAACTGTAAGAGAATAACTGTTTGTTGTTTTAAACATTTAAGTTTGTGGTAGTTTGTTACAGTAGGAAACTAGTCCAGGGGCATTGCTTCATCAGGGTAGGCTCCTTGGAGAATGTGACAATTACTGTCCAACTTTTAAAGGTCAAGTGGTCACTGGATTTGTTTATAAGACCATCAGGAACTAAACTTTACTGATGCATCTTCATATGCTCACAACTTCCTGGAGACTCAACAGGAACTAAATGCTCAATAATTTTATCCTTCACAAAATTTTTATTTTTTTTAAATAGAGCAGAATTATCTTTTGTGTACACGCATATGGTCGGTGAATTTTCTCACGTATGTTGATTCATGTAACCACAATCAAGATCTCAAACAAAACTACAACAAAAAAAGATCGAGAATAATTCTATCCCCCTAAAAAACTCCCATGTGCTGTTCCCTAATTGCCACGTAGCTCCCACACCCCTGATAATCACTGACCCATTTCCTACCTCTATAGCTTTGCTTTTTAAAGAATGCCTTTGAAATTCAGTCAAGCTGTTGCATGTATTGACAGTTCGTTTCTTTGTATTGCAGAGAAGTATCCATTAGTGCATGTATCACAATTTCCCTATCATCCTCTGAAGGACATTTGAGTTATTCCTGTTATCAGCAATCACCCATACAGCTACTATGAACGTCTGTGCACCAGTTTTCACAGGAACCTGAGTTTTCATTTCTCCAAAGAATGGGATTGCTAGGTCATAGGAGTATCTGTCTAACTTTATAAAAAATTGGCAACTGTTTTCAAGACTTGTCGTTTTCAGTCCCCTCAACAATGTGAATGTTCAAGTTAGTCTGTATCTTTGTCTTTGCCTGATGTTGTCAGAATTTTTTTTAATCAATTCTAACAGGTGTGTATTTGTAAATTATTGCTCTAATGGCCTTTTCATGTGCCACTGGCCACTCTATATCCTCTTTAGTCAAGTGTGTACTCAAGTCTTTTGTCAATTTTTAATTGTGTTCTTTTTTTCTTCCTGTAGGGTTTTGAGATATATATATATATATATATATATATATATATATATATATATTCTAGATACAAATCTTTTGCTGGATATACAATTTGCAAAGATTTTTCAAGTCTGTAGCTTGCCTTTTCACTCTCTTAGCAGTCTCTGTCTTGAAGCAGAAGTTTTTCATTTTGATGAAGTCCAATTTATCCTTTTATGGATTGTGCTTTTAATATCATGTCTAAGAACTCTTTGCCTACTCTTAAATCACGAAGATTTTTCTCTTGCATTTGCTTCCAATTTTTAAAAAGTCTGTAACCTAATTAGAGTTCATTTTTGTGTAAAAGATAAGGTTTAAGTCAAGAATATTTTGGCCAATGGATACAGTTTAATTTATAGGCTTTGATTTTTGATTATACCTCTTTGAATAGTTTTTGGTTTTGGTTTTTGGTACTGGGAATCGAACTCACAACCTCATGCCTGCCAGGCAGGTGCTTTGAATAGTTTTTTAAGTGGTTGCTCTAGGAACTTCAATAGATATACAGTACTTAACTTTTCCCAGTCTCAGAGTTCATGTTTGACCATTTCATATAAAGCATAGGAATTTATCATGGTATAGATTCCTTTATCCTCTTCCCATTATGTTTATCTTCTATATAACAACTATACCCATTGAACATGCAATAAAGCAATGTTATACTTTTTGTTTTCCACCATCAGACATACAATGAGTCAACAGGAGGAAAAATGATCTATTATGTTTATCCTAATATTTACCATTTCTATTATTCTTCATTTATTCCTGATGTTTTAATTGTTCTTCTATTATTACCTCCTTCCATCTAGCGAACTTCTTCCAGCAATCCTTTAGTATGAGCCTTCCAGTAACAAATCCTTT
Source organism: Dasyprocta punctata (assembly GCA_004363535.1). Lineage (NCBI taxonomy): Eukaryota > Metazoa > Chordata > Mammalia > Rodentia > Dasyproctidae > Dasyprocta > Dasyprocta punctata. The sequence goes on from RJWM01003817.1 coordinate 13,085, forward strand.
TAGCCCTCCTTCACTTAAGAACATTTTTATTTGATCTTCATTCCTTGTGCACATTTCCTGTAAAGAATTCTGAGTTGAAGGTTCTTTTCTTTAAGCACCTTAGAATGTTTTTCTGCTTCCTCTGGCTTCAGGGTTTCTAATGAAAAATCCACAATCATTTGAATCATTGTTTCCTTGTAGGAAATTTGTCTCTGCTTACTTTCAAGATTTTGTCTTTGGTTGCTCTCAAGACTCTGTCTTTAGGGTTTTTGTTTGTTTTTAGTGTTGAGACAGTCTCTTCCTGTGTAGTTCAGACTGGCCTTGAACTCATTATGTAGCCCAGGCTGGCCTCAAACTTGTAGTGATCCTCCTTCTGAATGCTAGAATTACAGGTGTGTACTGCCATGCCCAGCTTGTCTTTATTTTTCAGACGTGTCATTATGACGTGGCTAACATAGGTTTCTTTGTGTTTATCCTGTTTAGGATTCACTGTGCTTTTTAAATCTGTAGGTTTGTTCTTTTCCCAAGTTTGAAAATCTTCTGTGTTATTTCTTCAAATATTTTTCCCAACCCCATTCTTTTCCCTCTCTTTTCAAGACTCCAATGACTGTTACACCACAGGTCCTGGAGGCGCTATTGTTTTTTTCCTCAGTCCTTTTCTTTCCATTATTTGGATTAAATGACTTCTATTGGACCAACTTTAAGTTTACTGACAATTTTCTCTGTCATGACATGACCATTCTTCTATTGAGCCTATCAGGTGAGGTTTTAAAATTTTCACTTAGTGTATTTTCTAGTTCTAATTTTCTATTTGTTCTTCTTGATATTTTTCATTTCTTGACTGAGACTTTATATCTTCATTTCAAGAGCATTTGCCCTTATATATTTGGGTCATTTTTATAATAGCTGCTGTAAAGTCTTTGCTTGACATCTCAGCAAAGATATCTCAGCATTGGCTTTTCCCAAATGCCTTGCGATTTTCCTGCTTCTTCCTATACAGAGGAATTTTTGGCATTTTTCTACTAGCAGCCGAGTGATCCTGTTGGGGTCAGGTCTTTTATTTCTACTAACTTCCTGTGGGTTATAGTTCTAATGTGATTCAATTGTCAAGGCTTTTGCAGCACTGTTTTCAAGCTGCCCCATATGTGTGCCACTCTATGTCTAGCCAGAAATTTTGCTGATTAGGATCATATCATGTGCAGATCATGTACAATTTGGGGGTGGTCCTAGAAATTCATAAGTATATTTAAGGAGTCACTTTTCCCAGCCCTTTCCTCTCTATGCTTTCAGGTTCGCTGAGGTTCCCCATTTGCAGGCCAGAAATCTGGGTTTTATGTATTTCCTCTCCATCATACACTTCCTGTGGCTTCATGTGTTAAACCAAGCAGTAGAGCTGGTAAAGCAGCAGGGATGTATCCACTCTCACAGACCAGGTCTCCTCAGTCAGGGAAGCAGGGTCCCCGCCCTTAGAGTTTCAAGTTCTTTTTGCTGCTGGCAGTGCTACATGACTGCTTGGGGGATGGGGTTGTGGAGAATGGGAATGAAAACCAAAAAAAGTAAAAAGAAGAATAGAAAACTTCTGTATACTCCCTGAGCAATAGAACACTTTCTTGGTTGTTAAGCCAAAATCAGAGGGTTTTTCCTGGAGCTTTCTCTCTTGATGTTAATACTCATTTCAAGGTTTTGGGCTGCACTGAATTCAGCCCAAGGGATGCAAGAAGAGGAAAACAAAAAGAATAGACTTATCACTGAATTGCTGTTATTCTGACATATTGTCTTCCTTTCAGAGACTTCAAAGAGCTAATTCATGCGTTCAGTCCAGGTTTTAAGCTGCATTCAGGGGGAGAGACAGAGTGGACTGTGTTTACTTCATCTTATCTGCAGCCAGAACCTCCCCAGTGGCTTTTCAACAGGCTTGATGCATGCATACTTGCACCAGGCTGAAGCCGCCAGTGTGGCCCCTTACTGAGGGACAAAAACAATGCTTTGTGCTCAGCCACCACAGAGTTCGAACCTGTTGACCCTCTTTCTAGCTGTGAGATCCCAGCAAGAATCCAAACATATATGATCCACAGTTTCTTTGCCTATGAAGTAGGGACAGTTGCAGGAGTGTGGTGAGGATGAAGTACAATAATAAAGTTCACTATCTTGGGACCCAACACAAAGGTAATCTTGGTATTACGGTGCTGAGGTGATAACTGCTCTTGGTGTTACTATAATCCCTTATTTTATTGCAAGTAAAGTCCTGGGGTTGCAAGCTGCAGACACAGACGCCATCCATAGTAAGCAAACAGGGAAGGCATGCTTGGGGCTCCCAGAATCCACAGGAGCTTCGGGGACCAGGTCTAGGAACATCAGGGTCTGAAAGCTAGCCTGAGGCTCTCAGCTGAGGTCACCCCAGCTCCACAGTATGAGACAAGCTACCCTCAGGCTTTCACTGTGGAAGGCGGGCACCATCTGCCTTCCCGTGGAGATCACACTCAGTGAAACCTCTCCAGAGGGGAAATGGGGACAAATAAGCAAGAGGAGGTTGAGGATTCTGGAAAGTCCTGTACACCCTCTCCTGGTTACTTTCTCATTGCTGGGACAAAATACCTGACACCCACAAGTTAAGGAGAAAAGGTTTATTTTAGCTCAGTCCATAGCTGACTGGTTCCAAGGCAGGGCAGCATGGCAGTGGGGCATCGTAGAGGAGAAAGAATTCCTGGCATGGCAGGCGGGAGGGAGGAAGCCACAGTCTGCCCTCCTTCTTTCTCATTATATTCCTTCCAGGTTGTGAGCCTATTGTTTGGTGCTGCCCACAGCCAGAGTGGAGCTCCCCTCTTTGGTAAACCCATGACTATGCTAAATCTATCAGTGGGTGGGTCCAGTTGTCATGTGCCCATGATCCAGTATCACACACACATGATCCAGCCACCTCCCTAAAGCCCCACTTCTGAGCTAATGAGGCTTTGGGGGGACATCAAGATATAAGCCATAACACCACCACCCCCCTGGAAAGCTCTTTCCTTTTACTATAGACAGGTTAACTTTTTAGCACTTTGGTCTTCTCACCTATAAAATAAGGTTACTAGTAGTGTGAACTGAGAATTTCAATAGTGGTATGAACTGAATAATATCAGCGAAGAAGTATAACTCAAGATCAAGCACTGAGCTCAATTATAAATTATTATTATTACATGTGGCTGCTCAGTCAATCCATCCTTACAGCTCCCCCTGGGTGTTATCGACTTTGCTCTCTGGGTGGACAAACTGACAGGGATGCATTGATTTGGCCAAGGACACACCAGAGCCCTGCATCTAAACAGGCAGGGTTGGCTGCCTTTCAATCTGGTTTGATTCCCCACCAATGTTGCTGTGGTCAAGGTGGCTGGCCAGAGTGCCACTAATATTGAGCCAGGTACCCGGTGAATGCCACTGATCAGAATGCATGGTAGCCACAGGATGGCATTTGGGAGAGGGTCTTATAAGGAAGGAAATGTGGGAGCTCCCTCCCCCTGAGATCTTGCATGTATTGGAAGTCAAATGCTGCGTAGTGGGCTCCCTCATGTGTGCAAAGCGTGTCTACTCCCAGCACGCATGAAAAATACCAGTTATTTGAAAGAGACTGTCAGGATGAGAAATCCGTTTAAGAACCCAGCTATCTGAGGCCTAGGGGATAAGAGAGGGTCCCCACAGACTCTGGATTGTGAGGGTTTGCAAGAGGAGCCCTGAGCTAACCAGGCACCATGGTCTCATGGTGTGGGGGGACACACCCGAGTTGCTGGAGTCAAGAAGCCTGGAACAGGGAACAGAGACGGTCTTACTAGGACCCACCACAGATGTCAAGTACTGGTGTTCAAATGGCACTCATTTTCTTTCCATTTTTTTCTTTTTCTTTTTTTTTTTTTTTCCCACTTGAGAAAATGCTATAGCAAGACAGCCTATGGAACAGCAAGATTGATTGTGTCGCTCTGGCCTTTGAGGGAAGAAGGGGAAAAAATCAAATTATTGGACAGGGTCCTTTTAAGGAGTTGCTGCTTTAATTTATTTTCTTATATTTTGTCAATAGCTGTTGTTTTTTTCTTAAACAAGTGCAGCACTTAATAAATGGATCTTGCTTGGGCAAAACAAACACAGCCATTTCATACTTTTCTTTCCTTCTAAAACTTACTTAAAATGTGGTGACAGACCCACAGGGCCCGGCTACCACTGGAAGAGTGACAGGTGGGTTTAGAAAGACAGCCCAGGAGGGACAAGAGCAGAGCAGGAGGATGACCGGAGCAGCTGGACAAATGATCACCTCTCTGTCGAAGCCATGGTGCCCGTAGGGGTTTCAAAATCTTGGGGTGGGGGGGCACATTTTTAAAAATGAGGGTTGCCCACCCAATCCTTTAGAGTCTGGTTTAATGGATCTGGAGTGGGTCTCCAGATTGGTTTTTAAAACTCAGGTGACTGGATAACAAAACAACCAGCAGACTCAAATCCGAGGTCCTCAGTCCAGCCTTCCTGAACCCCTGCATGATCTCACCCCTAAGTCCCCTCGACTCCTCCAGGGACCCCAGACTCTGCACTTATGCTTCCTTGACCTGCAGTTCATCTTCCCAGATGGCAAAATCTCATTCAGCCTCACAGCTGGGTCTTCCTCAACATCCATTCTGTTAATTGTAGATGTGTTTATTTTACACCTTTATGTGTCAGGCCTTGTGCTGTGTTGGGACGTGGGCGGGGGTGGGGGGGAGTTGCCCTCCAGAATCCCACAGGCCAGCTGGCCCACGGGCGTTCCTGACCTCTGCTGGCCCACAGGCAGAGAGCAGAGCACCCTCTCAAACCCGGCTCTTCCCTGGAGTCCAGCCGCAGCTAGGTGAGTCAAGAAACAAGAGAGCTGTGGCTAGGGTGGGATGTGGGCCCCTTCTCGCTGAGGCTGCAGCCCACGTTTGCCTCGGAGAAGGCTGCCTCGTGTTGACAGGCAACTTTGCACGAGAAGCCAGCAATTCAGATCTCCCCAACCCCCCCCCCCCACCCCGTTTTTAAACGTAACACCCGTTTGCCATGAACGCACTCTGCCTGAGGTCCATGCAAACCCCGCCTGCCTGCCTGGCGCCCTCTGCTGCTGGGTCTCCGCCTGTCAAACCCCTTCCAACCCAAGAGCGCGGGGCAGATCCGGTCTCCGTGGAGAGAAGGGAGCTGCGGACCCCGGCGGACAAGGCTACAGGGTCTCCCTCATTCCAGGGGCTACTCCTGTGACGCCCTCCCTGGCTGTCCCTGGAAGCAGGTGCGCTCAGGCGCCTCCCCACGACCCCCCTACCTCGGCCTCGAGCGGGCTGAGCGGTGGCGGGGCCCCGCAGGTCCTCGACCACCCAGGGGTCTCTCCCCCGCTGCAGTGTCTGCCCCGCTGGCTCTGCAGACCTAATAATGAATTGCAGCACGGCACAGTGGGGAGGTGGGAGGTGCGGGGACGAAGGGCGAGGGCTGCTACGCGGGATCCAGAGGAGGAGGCTAGGTTAGGGGTAGGGGGCTAGGAAAGCCAACTTGGTCTCAAGTGGACTCAGGGAACCCCAGGCAAGGCGTCTGTGCTTCCCTTCTGAGGAGCAGCCGTGAGACCCACAGTGACCTCCTATCTCCAGCCTGGAAGACAGCCCCTCCATACTCCTTTAGCAGGGATCTGAACAGACAGGCCTGGAGCCTCTCAGGGTGCTGAAAGAGGGGCCCAGACACCCCAACCCTCAGCGGTACAGCATGTTTGCTATAAAGTGACAGTTCCATTAACCGTAGAAAGTGACAGAGGTCTCCGGCAGTCAGGAAGTGATGGACCCTGGACCCGGAGCGACTGAGGTCACATCAGCAAGAGCCAGTGTGGGGGACCTGCGACCTCTGGGAAGATGGATGCAGGCCTGAGCTGCTTGGTGCCATGATCTTTGCTGGGCCCCCCTCTGCTTTAGTGCGACCCTTGTGAGAAGGGAGGGACTTGAGGCCCTGAATTGATCAAATCTGTAGTGCACTCTAGTGCAGAGAAAGAACTCAAGGTTAGCTTTTAAAAATCTGAGAACCATGTCTGTTCACCTTGGAGACTGCCTGGTGCTGAATTTGGTGACTGGGTGGGGACTTTCTAAGTCTCTATGTGGCACAGGCTCTGCCCTGGGACAGGATGCAACAGCCAGCAGACAGACCAGGTCCCTGCCCTTGGACCCCTGGCATCAGAGGAGGAAGAGGAGGGAAAATGGTCCATACAGAGGTTAAAAGTAACTGCAGGAGCTCCCTTCAGATAGCGGTAAGTGCTATTAGGAATAGGAAGCATAGGATCCTGGGCAGTACTTTGGGGGGCTTTGGGAGAGTATCGAGAAGGTCCCTCTGCCAAGGGGCTCCTGGGCTGAGTCTCCAGTGTGAAAAAGGAGCTGACAGGGTCAGAAAAGAAGGCATTTCCAGGGGAAGAAACAGCAGGTACAAAGGGCCTGAGGCATCTTAGGCTTAGCACAAGGAGAACAGGCAAGAGAGAACCCTGTGAGCCTTGTACTCACTGCACAGCCACCCAGGGGAGAGCCAGTCTTTCTTGACCAATTGTTCCAACAAAGGTACAAAAATATAGTCCTGGGCTGACTGAATCACCTATTATATGTGTTAGCGTCACAGCACTGTAACGACATACCTGAGGCAATTAACTTATAAAGAGAAAAGTTTTGTTTTGGATCACAGTTTTGGAGGTTCCAGTATGAGACAAGGTAGCCCCATCACTCAGGACTTCTGGCAAGGGTAGCACATTAGGGCACAGGTGTGTGCCAGTGCAAGCCGGGAAGCAGAGAGACAGAGGTCTGGCTGGGGTCCCATGATCCCCTTTGGGGGAATACCCCAGAGACCTGAGGGACCTCCACTAGCCCTCTCCTCTCAAAGATCCCATTGCTTCCCAAAAGTTCCACTGTGAGGACCACACCTTTACCACAGCAGCATACGTGAAGCCAGAGGGAGGGCAGGGCCAGTCCTGAAGGGAAGCTTTCCTGAATCACAGAGCACGGAGCAGAGTGATATGGGTGGGGAGAAGCTGCAGAGGCTGCCTTGTTTGGGGTAAGCACACAAAGGCCCAAGGAACCCCAGAACTGATTCCTGCTCCCAGGTCTGCTGACGTTGGCCCAGAGTTGCCCACCCTGTGCAGCCCTCTGTCTCTGCCAGACACAGGTCCCGGATTTCTCCAGGCTTCTCCCCTGAGGTCTCCCAGGATCCCTGCCTGCCTCTAGCTTTACACAGCTCTCAGCTGCTCTGCTACTCCCCCCACTCAGCCCTGCCCAGTACTCAGCGGGCTGGAGCTCCCAGAGCGCAGGAAGATGCAGGCGCTCCTCACACTCCCCTGGGGCTCCCTACCCCACCACCCCTGACCTTGCAAGCAACAAGGCGGAGGGGTCCTGCAGAGGGACGGGGGGTGGTACATCCAGTGTCCGCTCCATGGCCCAGGGACGGGGCGGAAGAGCCCCCGCTGTGGCTGCCCTGGTGATGACCTCACGGAGGGCTCCAGCCCTTGCCCTGAGTCACACCACAGATGGCGGGCATGAATATTCAGGCCACTCACCCTTGCAGGCCAAAACCACAATTTAATTGTCCTATTATGTTTTTTTTTTTTTCAAATCCCCATTTTCTGCCTAGCAGCAAAAATTAAGTCTTGGTCAGCTCAGCATTTTGGTTTATTTAGACTCTGTTCCTTCAGGGTTCCCTTCCCCCTTCCGCATTGTCCCTGGATTCCAGCAAATGTGAGTGGTGTCACAACATCAGGAGGGGTGGCAGATGGGTCATTGGTCGATGTCATCCCCACTGGTTCCCCAAGATATACACTAGGACATCTGGTTCTTGGCTGTCATCTCTCTTCCGCCTTGGCAGCGGATGAGGTGCCTGTGTCCCCATCTGGTCTCTGTTTGTAAGGGCCAAGGCAGTTCTGGCCGTGACCTCCCCTCATCGACCACTGGGAGGCCCCTCGAGGCCCTCCCTGGGAACAGGGCTGCTCTCCCCTGGGCTTTGGGGCTGGGTTGCCTCAATGTCACCACACCTCACAGGCACAGGGTACCTGGTGGCCTCACCCCTCCGCAGAAAACAAGATCCAGTCACCCCTGAAATCAGATCTCCAGGCGCAGCTTCCCTCAGGTCATAACCTTCACTCAGACCCTCCTGGGGGTTTGGGAACCCCAAATGTGAACCCCATTCCTGTAACACAGGAAAGCTCCCACAGAGCCTCATTCACTTATTTCACTTACATTCTTCTCTTCCCCACTGCACAGAATTGTTAACCTTTGTCTACCTGTGGTGGGTTTAAAAATGTCCTGGGTGGGTCGGGTCTCCCGTCTATGGTCTGAGATAGGCCCTGACTTCAGACATGACTTCGCTGGTTTCCCATTATCTTCTGTGCAGCCTGCATCCCTCAGGGCTGGGGCCTGGTTGCTGTGGATCGGGGGAATGTGATGGGGCAAAGAGAGGGTGGCAGGCACCCCCTACCCACATTAGGGAGGACTTCACAGTGTTGCCCCCACCTGAGGCTGCAGTGAAGTCACCCAGGTAGGTTGAGGCCGCACCCTGCTGAGAGCTGGGAGGCATGGCCAGCTGTGAGGGGAGGGGCTGCAGAGGCCAGTGCCTCTCTGTAGGGCAGGTCCATGCAGGCACCTGGGGTGTCTGGGGAATTGAAGGGAGAGAGGGGAACGCAGAAGCCTTGTCCAGATCTAACTAATGAACAGCACTCCCTCACAGGGCTCCCAGCTTGGAGGGTGGACTTGCAGATTCCAGAGAGCAGGCACATCTGACCGGTCCCATCAGAAAGTATCACCTGGCCCCTGGCGGGCTCCCAGATGCTGAGCCTCTCAAAGACACCAGGGGCATTAGTCAAGTATGTTTGACTACCTAACCACAAGAGGAAATATGCTGACTCATAACTGAAGATCAAGAGGGGCTTTGGTGGAGGCTCCACATTCCAGAGTCAGCTCAGGAAGTGGCCTGAAGCTGCTCAATGGCCAGACTCTGACTGAGACGAAGCCAGCCCAGAGTGGCACTGATGTGGGAGTGGAGAGAAGGCTGAGCTCTCACTGGATAAACTCTCAGGGATCCTGGAGCCCAGAGGTGACCAAGCTCTGCAACCAGCTTTCATAGTTGCTTCAAAAAGCAACTCTTCTCACCTAGAATGAATAAAAGTTAAAAATCATACCATAACAAGTGTTGGTGAGAAATATGGAGACTTCAGTATCCTCATTCACTGCTAGTGGGAATGGAAAATAGTACCTACTCCTGCTGTGGCAGAGTCTGGCAATTTCTTGGTTACCAAGCAACCCAGCGGCTCTGCTCCTATGTATACCCAGAAGAATTGGAAACACATGTCCACACTGACATGTATACAGGAATGTTTATAGCATCATTATTCATAAAAGTAAAACAAGCCAAACAGCCCACAAACTGTTGAATGGATAAACAAAATGCAGGCTTTCCATACAACGCAGTATCATTCATCCTTAAGAGGACTGATGTCCTGACACATGCTACAACATGACTAAACCTTAAGGACGTTATCCAGGTAAATGAAGCCAAACACAAAAAATCACATATTATATGATTCCATATAATGTCCAGAAATGGAAATCCATAGCAACAGAAAGTAGATTAGTGGCTGGGGAGTGTATCAGTCAGCTTCAAGTCACTACAATGAAATAACCTGCAGCAATTAACTTATAAAGCATAAAGGTTTATTTAGCTCACAGTTCTGCAGGTTCCACCTCAAAGTTGCTTTGGGCCTCTGGCCAAGGTGGTGCCAAGAGAACATGATGATGCAAAGAGCTTACTTTATTAGCCAGGGAACAGAAAGAGCAAAGAGGGTGGGGGGTCCCCCACAACCCCCTTCAAGAGCATACCCTCAATGAACTAAAGATCTCCGTTACGGCCCTACCTCCCACAGGTCCACAGTACTTCGCAAAAGTCCCACCCTGAGAACCAGGCCTTTGGAAGACATTATCCACTGGGGGGGGGGGGTTAGGAAAATGATGGCTACAGGGTTTCTTTTAGAGGTGATGAAATGTTCTAAATTTACTGCAATTATGATGACACATGTCTGTGGATATACTAAAAACAGTTGAATTGTGTACTTTAAGTGGGAAAATTATATGGTATGTGGATTACATCTCAAAGCTGTTGAAAAAAAATTTTAAAGCAACTCCTTATGATCTTTACAATTTGCCTCCCTGGCAAGTTCTGGAACTTGTGTCTTTCAGGTTAGAAAGGCTAGTCCCCGCCAAGCCAACGCACCTTTCCTTACCACATCCCACCACACGCATGCCTCAGGGATGGAACCAAATGCTGTCCCCGAGACAGAGGCCTGAGCAAGGACCTGTGGCCCCACATGCCGTGGGCCTCGCAGTTCAGGCTGCCGTATTCAGCGGATCCCCCGGTCACTGTGCTGCCCCCAGGAAGCCAGGGCCCTGGAGGACCCCTCTGTGACCATGATCTGCACATCCACGCCCTATGTCGGCACCGCTCAGAGTTAGGTTTTGCTTTCTTCCCACTGCCCTGGCCCCAGCTACCCTGCTAGCCACACAGGGTCCTCTGATTCTTACCCACCCTCCAACCTGTGCCTGTGGCCCTGTGGTCATGTCCAGAATCACACTACTTTTTTTTTTTTTTTTTTTTTTTTTGGTGTTGCTGAGCTATATCCCTGGCCCCACAGTCACACTTCTTTGTTCTCTGCCTGTATCACTGGAATCTCCCTGAAACACAGTTGGTGGGGTTGTACCTTGAGCTGCAGGGTCACCCCACAGATGGGATCTCTAGCATCCTGCTCTGCTCTGATGCCCTGACTAACCAGGTGTTTGCTACTCTGCCATCCACATCCTGCCCAAGACAACCCCAAGCAAGAACCTTTCTAATGTCCCTTTTTTTTTTTTTTTTTTTTGTACTAGGGATCGAACTCACGACCTTGCACTTGCCAGGCAGGCGCTTATGCCGCTGAGCTATGTCCCCGCCCTCCTTCCTGCATTTCTGCATGCAATCACCTGAGTGGCAGGTGGTGCCTATTTCTCCTGAAGGTAGCTAGCTGGAGCAGCATGGAAGGAGGCTCTTTGCAAAGTTATTGGACAGTGTCTCCTCCAGTTGAAAATGTGTGTAAATACACACACACATACACACACAGGTCCAGCAAGTTCATTGCTTACTTGCTCTCAAGAAAAGCTTGTCCCTGTACCTGGGAAGAGGACAAGGATATTCCCTGTAGTGTCATTTGTAATTGTGAAAAGCTGGGAGTGGTTTAAGTGTTCACTGAGGGGACATAGATAGGAGGACCACGTGACATTTCCAGGAATGATCAAGACACATGTCTACATAGAGCTCAAAAACATATTGAGTGAAAAGACATGAGTTGAATGATACAGTACAATACCTTTTAATAAAGGGCTGGAGGTCACCCACAAAAGAGTACTACCACTTTTAAGGTATCTTTAGGTATTTGTAAAATCAAGAGGAAAAGAGGCTCTGAATAGTAGTTAGCCCTGGGGAAGGGCAGAGGGGCTGGGATTGGGGCGAGTGGCCACAGGGGGTTTTACCTGGGATGAGCTAACTTTTTCAAAATGAGAACAGATCCTTGCATGACATGTGTAATTTATCATAGCTGCAGAAAGACAAAGAATTCCAACAGCTGGGCCACATGCCCCTTGCTGCTGTCTCTTTCAAGGACCTGCCTGGCTCCCCTTCCCTCCCCTCAGGCTCCCTCAGACCCAGGCTCTCCACAGACCCGGAGCTGGAGGCTGTTAGATCTTCCATTTAAACTCATCCTTGCCTGCACCAGGGAGCTTCCTATTCCCTTTCAGATGTAACTGTCTGTCACCAATAATAGTCTTTTTCGATTTCATTTCCTTCGGCTCCTGCCAGCCAGTCTGAGAGCCTCCTTCCCATCCCTGCTGCCCCCTCCCAACCCCAAGTCAAGGGAAAAAAAATACATTTTTGCCTTTACTATGATGTATGCAATCCCATAAAATAGTGAAACAGATATGAAAGGTTGAGAGAAGGTAGATAAATGGCTCCTATTATTCTACCAATCAAATGAAATACCTCTCCACATCCTCATTTGAATGATAATAAAACTCGGAGAGGCTGTGGTTCGCTGTTGTCATCACTGGCAGCAGCTCCAGCCGGCGGAGCCACAGGCCAAGGTAACCTTGGGGTGTCCTCTGCAGGGGCCTGCATTCCCCCTCCATCCCAACCAGTCTCCTAGAGTCTGCCTGTCCCCAGGGGCTCCCCCTCTTCACACCTCCATTCTCCTTTTCCTACCCCTACCACCACCTCTGGCTCAGCAGCTCAGCAAGAGACAGTTAGGCACCTGTTAGCTCAGCCCCTAGCTCCCTCTAAGGTCCACAAGACAGATTCAAATCAATTTTTTTTTTTTTTTTTTTTGCTGGTACCAGAGATGGAACTCACAACCTCGCTCTTGCCAGTCAGTCACTTGTGCTGCTGAGCTAAATTCCCAGCCCTACAAGGTAGATTCAAAAAGCAGAGTCTCCCTGAGAATGTCTTTCTCTCTGCTGTGACCTTTTACTGCCCTGTTCAGCCTTCCCAGCCCCAACTTCCTGGAAAAGTCCCCCATAGCCCATCTGTCTAGGTAGATCACCTGTCCTGGGCATTCTCATATCTCTTGCCCCATGCCTCATCAAAGAAAAAACCAGCAAGCAGGAGTCCTGAGATAGTCTCCCAAGAGGCCAACAGGTGCTAAGGCCTTTGGCCCACAAGGAAGGGGAAATGTCAGCTATGCCGTGGAGCGTAACTGGCTACAAGCAACAGAAAGCTTCCAGAGGCAGTAGGAGGTTATGGGGAGGCTAGCTGAATTGACAGGAGGTTTGGAAATACTAACCAAGGGAGAGGGAGGAGCAAAAGCTATTTGGAGCTTGAACAGCCACTTCTCAGTCCTTGTGTCAGATCCCTGCTCAGGGTTCCAGGCCCCACAACAGAGATGGGTCAGCTAGCTGAGTCCTAGGATGGGATCTTCACCTGGACAGCGGGAGGCCTAGATGGGTACTTCCCACCAAAGTGTACATGACCAAGGAGAATGAGGCCCAAAAAAGGTGCCATTATTACCTCGGAGGGTGGAGTTGGGTGTGGACTTCAGGCAGCTGAAACCCAAGAAGCCAACAAGCCAGGCCACCTAGATGATGTAATTTTTATTCTGGCCCAGCTTGCCTCTAGAGGATTGCCGTGGGGCCAGGGGTGCAGCTTTGCCCTCCTTGCTCAGGTTTATAGCAAAGCTCAGAAATCTGTGGGGTCCAGGGAGGGGACTGGAACTGAACATTTCACATCTAGGGACCTCGAGGCATCTTGTCTCCATCTATTTGCTGTTGCTATAACTGGATACCACAGACAGGACAATTTACAGAGAACAGAAGTGCATTTAAGCTGGGCGTGGTGGCATACACCTTTAATCTCAGCACTCGGGAGGCTGAGGTAGGAGGAGCGTTGTGAGTTTGAGGCCAGCTTGGGCTACAACGCGAGGGCAAGGCTGGCCTGAGCTACATAGTGTGACCCTGCCTCAAAAAACTAGGGCCCGGAGTTTGGCTCAGTGGCTTAAGCACCTGTCTGGCAGGTGTGAGGTTGTGAGTTTGATCCCTGGTGCCACAAAAAAAAAAAAAAAAAGTGCATTTAACTCACAGTTCTGGAGACCGGGAAGTTCAAGAGTATGGTGCCAACATCTGCTTGGCATCTGGTGAAGGTCTTCTTGCTGCACCATAATTTGCTGGAGGGCATCAACTGGCAAGACAGACCAAGCTGGCCAGAGAGCTCACTCACTCTCCTCCCCTAAAATAAGCCATTCATCCCTGAATGGATTAATCCATTCACTAGGGCAGAGTCCTATGACCCCATCACCTCCCAAATGTCCCATACTCTCAACACTGTGGAGACCAAGTTCCTAATATGTGAGCTTTTGAGGAACACATTCAAACCACAAAGACTATGGCACGGCCAAGGTCTTTCTTTGACCTTGTCCCATTGTGGGACTGACTCGAAATAGGGACCCTCCGGTCTCCATTAGTGCAGAGACTGTGGATATTACCCAAGTGGCATCCTGCAAGCCACTATATCTCTGAGCTCCATCTCCTTTTGTATAAAATGAGAACATGTCATCAGGCTATTAAATGAATTAAACAAGCACTAAATTTATTTACCCATATGAAAATACTTAAACTGAAAATGAAAACATAGGTCCACACAAAGATTTGTACACAAAAGTTCATCGCAGTTTTATTCATAATCACTCAAAACTAGAAACAACTCAAATGCTCCATCGACTGGTGAATAAATCAGGAAAAGATAGCACAGACGCACAATAAAACACATTACAATGCAAGCAACACAATACAAGGAACACACTGCTGAAACTCCCAACACTATAGATAAACCTCAAAATCCTTACGCTAAGTGATTCAAGCCAGACCCAAAAGACTACATCTGTGCTATACTTTGGGCTTTGGGAAGGTGATTGTATCATGAAGGCTCTAAATTCATCAGTGGATTAATCATTTCATTTAATTCATTATTGGGAGGTGAAGGAAACTTAGGAAGTGGGGCCTAGTTGAAGGGCATAGGTCATGGTGGGGATGATGTTGGGAACTAGATCTTGTCCCTGCCCCTTTCTCTCTGGATCTTTACCCCCTCTCTCTCTCTGCTTCCTGTCACCATAAGGTGAGCAGTTTTGCTCTACCATGCACTCCCTACTGGTGTTCTGCCTCACCATGGGCCCTGAAGTAGCAAATCTCAGGCACCACGGACTGAAATCTCTGAAACCGTGAGCCAAAATAAACTTTTTCTCATTTAACTTGTTCTCACATATTTTGTTATAGCAACAGAAGGCTGACCAATGTAATCTGTATGGTTTTATATACAGCTGAACCACATTATTTATGGTAATGTCCTAAGAAGTCCTAAGAACCCTGAATTCACCAATCCTGAATGATGGTTCCCAGGGAAATACGGAGTTAGGTTCCTGTGAGTCTCTGGTCACATTATTTTTCATCAAGTGATTAATGCATAACTTTGTGGTATGTGTGTTTCTGTTTCAAAACACCTTCTTCAACACATATCATTGGTTGATTAGCATCAAACTCATGGCCAACAGCACTATTACCATCCTCCCTGAAAGAAGCTGACCTAAGGCACACATTTTCTCTATAAGGCACATGAGACTCTTCTTGCATTAGGAAATCAACCAGCACTTCATCCTCTATCCTTGGGGCCATTTTAAACAGCAAAACCACCAATGAATAACAAAAATGCAGAAAATATGGTACTAAATGTTAGTACCACAGATAGTGGGAAGGACATTGGTTTAGTTTAAGAGCTGAAACAAGAAGGTAGAGTGCTGCTTCACAGGGCCTCAGCTAGATCCGTGCTCACAGTAGAATGCAATATCTCACTGTTCTGCAAGTGTCCAGGTGAAAGCAAAAATACAGAATGGGGGTAACAAATAAATTATTGCCAGCAGACAGATTTACAAATATGAACTCTGAGCATATGAAGGTTGCAGTTGTGCTACCATCTCCATGAAGTATTGGTTCCATCCTCCTCATATCAAAATCCAAGGGTGCACAAGTCCCCTGTGTAAAATAACCTGTGCAAACTGTCCTGTGTCTTTCACACACTCTAGATGACTTATAATCCCCCACGCAAAGTGAGTAGTATGTAAATAGTTGTTATACTATAGTTTAGGGAATAATGACAAGAAGAAAGTCTGTACATGTTCAATACAAATGCAATGTTTTTCCAAATATTTTCTAACTGTGTTTGTCTGAATTCAAGGATGTGGAATTCATGAATATGAAGGACTGGCTGTATATGAAGCTCTAGAGGGAAAAAAAATAACTCATGGTGACAGAAAGAAGCTCCATGGCTGCCTGGCAGGTAGGGAGGAGAAGAGATGACGTGGAGAAACCATAGGGTACCTTCTTGGCATTCTCTATCCTGATGGTGGTGGTGGTGATTATACAGAGGAGTAACTTTGAAAAACTCATTGTACTTAAAATGAGTACACTTTATGGTCTGTAAATTGTACCTCAGTAACGTTAACTACACCAAGTCTGGTACTTAGCATGACACCTGATGTCTCCAGTCCTCTTGCATTCTTGGGGTGAGCCCTATTGAAAGGGTCAGTGCAGGACAGAGGAAGAGTCAGGGATTACCTGGTGTGTCAATCAGGATTCTTTTGGTTGCAAATGACAAAAACTAAACTCTACCACCCTGGACAATAAAAAAGCTCTGCCATTAGACATAGCTACAGCTAGGGGCTCAAGTGTGGTCACCAGGCCATAGTTGGGCATCCTGTCCTGACTGTGCTTTTAAACTTCATCAATGTCACTCGGGGTGCATGGGCAGGAAGGTGGTCACCAATGGCTCCAGAATGTCAAGGAGTGGAGCATCCATGTCCCAGCAAAGAGCTCCAAGTAGCACCCTTTGCCCTCCCCTCCATGGCCAAGGAATGGGACATGTGATGATAGGCCTGGGTCCTGTACCCACTGTCCTTAAAGAACATGGTCTGGGCTGGGGAGGATCTCACAATGGAATATCCAGGTGCTGTTACCAGAAGATAGGGATGAGGCAGGGACCAGGCAGGAACAGATGTCCAACACCCCATGTACCATGAGTCAGGGCCACTTTTCCTGTGTGTCATCAGCACATCACAAACCCAAACCTGGCAGGGAACAGGTGGGAGGCAGAATTTAAACTCAGTATTCTAGAACCCCAAAGAAAACAACAGGATATTCTGACTCCACAGATCCAAGGAAAAACAACACAAAGGTTTCCTGGGCTCCAAGATTTTTACCCCTACAGCTCCCACTGGCAAGAATGTGCCCAACTCCTGCTCCCAATCTCTAGATTCCATCTATTTATTGCCACGGAGATTCCACTGACCTAAACATTGGGCCCTTAACTTTGAATCAACATCAACTGTCTTAGTGACCTTGTCATTGCTAGGACACAACACCTGATATCCATGACTTAAAAGCAGGAGAGGTTTCTTTTTGACTCATGGCTTTTAGATGTTTGAGTTCATATTTGGCTGGCTTCAAGGCAGAAAGAGCATGGTGGAGGGGCCTGGAGGAGGAAAGCTGCCCACATCATGGAGGCCAGAAACAAGAGTACACCTTCCAGATCAAGCCCCCAGTGACCCACTTCCAGCTAGGATCCAACTTCTAAATGGCACGTTCAGTTATTAAACTAAATGAATCAATTTACTAAGGATCAAGTCACCTACCATACATATGAGAACTTTGGGGGCCATTCCAGATCTAAACCATAACATCAATTATTCTGAAAACTAAGTATTTTCCTGCCATCCCAAGAGTACTCTCATTCCACTCTGGTCTTAGGAAAATGTTATGTGTCTATCTTTTTAGCACACCCACAATCAATGGAATCTCTTGAGGACCAGCGAAGTTTCTCAGATTTTGCTATTAAAGTATCAGTTCCACTGCCATTCCCCTTAAGAATGCTCTTTACAGACAAAGTGAATTTATTTAATAAATATTTGTAAGTGTCTACTTAGTTTAAAAATCAGAGGAAAGAGATAGTTCTTGTCTAGTCTCTTGCTTTCTCATTGTTAAGCTTCTTATTTATTTTCCTGTGTTATTGCACTGGTTAGGGCTCCAATACAATGACTGTGGTACTGAAGGTCAGCATCCTTATCCTATTCCTGCTATTCACATTCAATGTTAAATATGAAATTTGTTCTATATGTGTGGTTGATGCTTTTTACAGACATTCCTTTTTCTTTCTGGTTGCTAAGAAATTGTGAGTTTTTCAAATCATAAAATGATGTTAAAATTTAACGAATGCTTTTCCTAGATCATATTTTGCTGGGATCTGCAACTCAAAAGCTATATACTCGTCCCTAAATATCAATATCTGCAAGGAATGGGTTCCAGGACTCCTATGAATATCAGAATCCACAGATGTTCAAGTCTCTCACATAAAATGACATAATAGTTTTGTAGGACCTACAAAATCCTCTCATATACAGTAAGTTCTCAACTTATGAATGAGCTCCCTTCCAGAAGAACATTCATAAGTCGGATTAACTTGTAAGTCCAACTAAGTGAGTCTCACATACCTTTGACACAGATCTACAATGTGTATTGCTCTGTGCTTCCTAGCATCCCCTCCACGTCACCGCTGTTTTCCTCTTGCTTCCGGACACCCTGGGCTCTGAGCACTGTACTACTGTGCACTATTGCACTGTGCAGTAAGCACACAGCAGCACCACTGTGACAATGTCCGGTAGACACACGAGCTACTTCCACAATTTGCTCACATCTACAAATGTGCATAATGCAAGGTCTGTTCATATCTGTGAAAATTCACAAATTGAATGCTATATAAATAGTTGTTATACTGCATTGATTAGAGAACAATGACAAGGAGATGGGCTATACATGTTCAGTACAGACACAATGTTTATTTTTTTTTTAAAGACACATGATCTCACTATGTTGCCCAGGCTGGTCTCAAACTCCCAGGTTCAATGAATCCTCCTGCTTCAGCCTTCCAAGAGGCTAGGTCTACAGATGTGGATCACTGTTCCTGGATCAAATATTTTTGATCTGCAATTCTTGAATCAGCAGAAATGGAAGCCCCAGACACAGAGGGCTAAGTGTACTTCCTTTTCACCAGCAGAAGCCTAGAGAAGGAGCAAGGGAGGTCAGGGACAGCAGGGAAAGCAAGGAACATTTGAACAGAACATGAAGATCGAGTGGGGTAAGCAGGGGATGGCATTGTAGGATCTAGGCAAGGATATAGGAGTACAAGCTGCCAACCAAGGAGGGGGCTGATCTGTCGTCTTTCTCTGAGACTCTCCCCTTGTGCAGACACCTGCTCAGGGTGGGTCCGGGGTGTGCCTGAACCCCACAGGCACCAAAACAGCCGCATCCAACTTGGGTATTCAACAGCGAAGTCAGCACATATGGCAAAAATCAAGAGAACAGTCAAGATTAGCCTTGAAAATTGCTTAAATTGCCCATAAAAAACATACGTGGGTTTTATGTCTAAAACCCTGAATGAATTCTAGAATGCTCCTGCTTGCCTGCTAGGCTGATGCCATCCTCCTTGGGTATTAAGCTTCGCAGTGCCACTCTAATGCTCATGAAATGTCCCGGTTACCAGGAGGGTTATCTGAGCTGGGTTCACACGCCAAGCCAGAAGCCAGACCACTGAGCCAGCACAGGGGTAGACGCCTTCTCTCATGAAGGCCACTTTGCATTGTTGAGCTCTGGCTGAGGACACCCTGGCAGCCTCCTCTGCAGGCCCAGGGACCAGAGTGACGAGTATCTCCCCAAGCCTGGCCCCCCTGGCATCCTGGGGTCCTGGGATCCAACTGACTTAGGCAAGACCTTTCTCTGCTTCCATGTTTGGCCACCATCACATCAGGAAAGGGGGTCCTGTACATGATGATCTCTCAAAACTGGCAACTGGGCTTTTGCCCTTGGCCATGACTCTCCTTGCTGAATTGCCACCATTTTCTCAGTTTATGCTTCCTCATGAGCCATACTCCAGCCACAGTGGCCTGAAGCTCATTTCCACCTCAGGACCTTTGCACTCCCTGTCCCTTTGCCTGGAATGCTTTTCTTCCTCACTGCTTAGGTCTCCTCTGCCCCATGGGCCCCCTAGGAGATATCTCCCAAACCCCTTCTTAAACGGCACCTCTATTCACCCACCCCCATCACATAACCCTGTTGATTTCTTCTGAGTACTTACCTAATTCCTGCCACCCACAGAAGAATATATAATTGAGTATCTTGACTATAAATAATATAGGCTGCCTCGTATTCATCCAGTGCCCAGCGCAGTTTGTGTCACTCAGTAAGTGCTTAACAAATATTTGTTGATTTACTGAACAATGTGAACCTGTCTGGCTCACAGTCTGCCCCGTGGCTGCTCTACCCAATTTCAGTGTTCCCCCTGGCCCTGCCCACCTGTGACTCACCTGGGACACTGCCTGCCTACCCTGGGGCCCCAATGCTCACAGCCTCTCCCCTGCCTTTCTGAAACTTGAGTCCCACCTCCAAGACTGTTCCCTGCACCCAGAACCTCCTTCCAACCCAGTAGAAGCTGAATTCCAGAGCCACTGCTCACCTATCTGCTGGCTCTGCCCCCAGGGCTGGAGTTGGGGGTGGAAGGGGGCAGGGAGCAGAGGCAGCTTCAGATGCTTGAATCCCAGACCCACTCGGTGCATCTCCCCCTGCCTCTTCTCCCTGTGCGGCCGGCCTCCAAGTGATCACCCCCGGTGGCACTTCCCGCCCCATTCATCCCTATTAGCTGCTGTCCATACTGGGCCCGAAGGAGATCAATTACCAGAGCTAGCCACTGAACCGTGCTAATGAGGATGTACGCTCCGGCTGGTGGCAGGGCCGGTGGGAGGGGCGGGGAGGGCAGGGGGCGGAGAGGGCACCGGGTAGGGGGCACCTCCCTGAGGCTAGGAGGCAGGCACCTCCTGGAAGCTGCAGGCGAGGGGATCCCCCCTCTCCCTGGAACTGCATTTTAGCACAAATGTGCAAAAAAAAAACCTGAGGAAACAGCCTGTGTCAGGTGCCAGGGACTCAGAAGCAGGGTGAGAGCTGCTGAAAAGAGGGGCCAATCTGGGAAGTTCCTCATCTCCCACCCCTGAGCTTTACTCAAGCTGTTGGCTCTGCCAACCATGCTAGGACCTGCAGCACTCCTGACGCCCCTCCTTCACCCCAGTCAGAAAACTCACTGCAGGCTCGGGCCACCTTTTACCCTTTACCTCGCTCTGTGTAATTCCAGTGACAATTGATCGCACTGATCTGTATGAAGGGATCCTCGACCTCTCTCATAAGAGCCATGCAAAGAAAAACCGCAAGGAGAGATGTTTGTCTCCTATCAGATTGGCACAGACGGAAATTGCAGCTAAAGGCCGTCAGTGGGAGAGGAAGGTGCCACCTTACGTTATTTGAAAGACTGTAAATGGGTATGACCTCTTTGGAGGGCAATCTGGCAATAGCTATGTAAATTTAAAATGCACATGCCCTTTAACCCAGCAATTCATCTCCAAGCATTTATCCTACAGAGATACAAGTGTCCAAAGATAAAAGAACAAGGATGATCAGTGCCTGGAAACATCCTACTAGTCCATCCAGTGGGGCTGAATAAGCAATCACACCACGTCCGCAGGATGGCGTTTCCTCACCTGTAGAGTGGGACGAGCAGAGTGCTTGTCTCCTTGAGTTGTTACCGGGAGTAGGTCAGTTAATATAAATAAAGTGCTCGGAGGAGCGTCCCCCATATAGAAAGTGCAAGTCCGCGCTATCATTATCGGCTTGCTGTTGCTGAAAAGACCTGGGTGATCTATACATACTGATGTGTAATTATCTCACAGAAATGCTGGTCAGTGCAAAAACACTCTGGATTTGGTTCTGGCTTGCTTTGTTTCTTGAGATCTGCTTTCTAACGTATAGGCCATCTCTGGGAAGATGCAGACCAGACTGAGAGGTTGCCCTCAGACAGGGAGAGAATACCAGGGGTCAGAGGAGGTTCTGCACTTATCTTCCCATGCAGTTTGCAGTTTTTAAACACCGGCCTGTATACCTTCTATGTGAACAAATGAATCACTTTCAGAGACAGGTGGTGTGTATGTCCGCCTTGCACCAGACTGTGAACTCCTTTGGGACAGGGACAGTGTTGAAATAATGACTGAATTTCTGCTTGTCAGTCTGACAGTGGCTCAACATGCAGCGTTTCCAGACCAGGGAACCTGGAACTCAGCACACAGCTCCATGGCTGTCCCATGGTAATGCCTCTCTGGTTCCCTTTGCAGTTATGTGGAGAGATGAGGACATCAGTGCCCTGCATAGAGAGTCCTGTGGTGACCTGGCAGGCAGAGGTCCTTGCAGATGTTGGGTGATGGCTGAGCCAGCTGGAATTCCACGTAGAGTCCTGCAGGGACCTCTGCCTCTCCAGGGGACATGCTGGAGTAGCCTGGGAAGGGCTGGCCTCAAGGAAAAAGCTCTCAGGAGCGGGAAGCAGATGTAGAGAGCAGATTCCCACAGAGCGCATCCCCGAAAGCAGCACAGGGTGTACAGGTGTGTTCTGGGTCCTGAGCACCCAAGGCAGCTTCTGTCTTGGGCTGGATGGACACTTGGGCCACCACAGGACTCTCTATGCAGGGCACTGATGTCCTCATCTCTCCATATAACTGCAAAGGGAACCAGAGAGGCGTTACCATGGGACAGCCATGGGGCTGTGTGCTGAGTTCCAGGTTCCCTGGTCTGGAAACGCTGCATGTTGAGCCACTGTCAGACTGACAAGCAGAAATAAGGACCTAGGTCCAAGCAAAGGAGTGCTGGGGCCACTTTTGCCATCAATCATGCCTTGGAGCCACCCCTGTCCCATGTCCCTCATGTCCCTCATCCTTTGGCCCAGCAAAGCAGCGGCTGCTCCGGCCAGAACTCCAGAAGAGACGGCTCAGCCATGGCACTCACTGGAGTTGCAGTGCAAGGAGTCCCGAAGTGGGAGGAGCCCAGTTCTCCTGCTGGGTGGGGCAGCAAAGCATGGCCAACTTGACAGTGAACCGTGCTGCAGACCTAAGAACCCAACCAGCCTGGTATACACGGTGAGGTCCACCAGATACACCGTGGGAGCTGAGAACAAGCTACAGAAATGGGACCATGTTCTGACATTTAAAACACACAGGAAATTATACTAAACATTTTCATGGGTAAATGAGTATAAAAACTTTAAATGTATAAGTTTTGGAAGAATATACGGTTGGCTCCCCATATCCACAGTCTCAAGACTCTGCATCCAAGGATTTAACCAGCCCTGGATGAAAAAAGATGGGGAAAAAAGCGTCACATTGTTCTTGGCAGTCTGTGATGGCTGTGTCCGTACTGAATGTGTACATACTTCTTGTCAATACCTCATCATTTTTTTTTCTTTTTTTTTCTTTGATATCAGGAATTGAATTCAGGACCTCACACTTACCAGGCAGGTGCTGTGTCACTGAGCTATATTCCTGGCCCAACCTCTTGCCATTATTGCAAACAATATAGTACATTTTTGGTGGCGAACCTATGGCTCATGTACTGCAGGGCTGTTTGTTATCATGGAAAGCTCTAAAAGTTTTGCCAACATTGATTATAGTATAACAACTATTGATAGCATTTACATTGTATTTAGTATCATAAGTAATCTGGTGAAGCCATAAAAAAGGATGAAATCCTTTCATTTGTGGCAACATGGATGGAACCAGAGATCATTACGTTAAGTGAAATAAGCCAGGCAGAGAAAAGCAAATATTGCACAATCACATAGGTAGAATCTAAAAAAACTAACTTCATGGATGTTGAGAATAAAATGGTGGTCACGAGAGGCTCAGGAAACTGGGGGTGGGGAAGGCCGATCCCAGGTACTAAGTTACAGTTAGACAGGAGCAGGAAGTTCAAGCCAATAGCATAGTGCGGTAACAATGGGCAATGATAATGTTCTATACATTGCAAAAAGCTAAACGAAAGGAGCTTACACATTTTCACCATGCAGAAATGACAAACGTTTGAGGAAATAAACATGATTAACTCAATTTAAGCCTTATGCAATGTATACATGCATTGACACATTACATGGTACTTATATGTGTAGTTTTTACGTTCTGATTTATAAGTTAAAAATGAATTTATGTTGGGTGTGGTGGTACACGCCTATAATACCAGCATTTTGGGAGGCTGAGGCAGGAGGACCACAAGTTTGAGACCATTCTTGACAACTTCATGAGACCCTACCTCAAACTTTAAAAAAGAAAAAAAATTTAAAGGGCTGGGGATACACAAAACTTTTAAGTTCAACACCACAATCTATCAATAAAACGTTTAAAATATAAGGATGTGCTTAGTTCACATGCAAGTAACATGTTTATATAAGGCCCCTGAGCATCCATGGATTTTGTGCCTGGGGGACGACTGTGCAGCCTTCACTGGAGAGGCTGGAGGGGGTGAAAGGGCACAGGAAAGAGCTTCTACTTCCATCTGTTTTTTAGGGTAGAATGGGGTTCCTATCTTACGTGCGCAATTAAAATTATCTTCAAAGGTCATTGCTCCATTTGGCTTTCTCAGTGAGGCCCGTTCTGACCTCCCTGCCCTCTTGGTGCCCTTACCTGGTGCCAACATTTCCAGGGCACCCAGTGCCCAGGCACAGTTCCCCAGCGTGACACTCACTGTGCTTGTCTCCTCCTCCCTAGACTAGTGACTAGCAAACTCCAAACCGTGGTGAGTCCAACTCACAGCCTGTGTCAGACCAGCTCCAGATCTAGTTCTCTATTTTTTAACAGCAGAAAATCAAAAGAAGGATGATAGTTTATGGCATCTGAAGATTATATGAAATTCAAATTTTAGCATATGTACATAAAACATTACCGCAGCACATGCCTCCCTGTTTACATCTTGTCTGGAGCTGCTCTGCCATGAGGGCAGAAACTGAGTGGTTACACAGCCTGAAAATCTAGCTCACTAACCAGCCGCTTGCAGACGAAGTGTGCGGACCCGTGATGCGGACAGCTCCGTGGAGTGCCGCGCGGATCTTTGCTTTGTGCTCTTTTGCATCTCAAGCGCCTACATCAATGCCCGGTACATAGTGGGTGCTTAGTATATCTGGCTGAATAAACGGAGATGCACGTGGTAGTGTTGCTCCAGCGTCCTAAAGAAAGTGACACCATCCATCACACATACACTTCCCAAAGTTCTGCTGGCAGACACCGTGCCCACCCGCCCAGATGGCAGACATGTCCCTTTGCACACAAGGAAAGGCGTCCACTGGGTGTGCTGTGCGGTTCATCCCAAGGCCCTAGAGAAGACGGGGCAGACAGTGGGCAAGGCCTGAATTTGGTACCAACAGCGTGGGCCCCCAGGTTTCCAGAACACTGACCTGGCCTCGCTTGGCCATAGGAACAGTCCTACCATGGCCCCTCATCTGCTGCCAATCCTGCCCTCTGCACTGCCCAGGGTGTGGGGTGTGGGGTGCACTCTGGCACCCTCTGGTGGTCGTCTGCCTCGGCCTCCCGGGTCATCAGTCCTTCAGACCACTCTCAACCTAGGCTTTCTCGGGTCCTTTCTGGTTCCCTCCTTTGGCTCTCCCTCTGGGGTATCCTGGAGTCACAGATGTCCTCCCACCAAGCTGATGGGGGAGCTGCTGGCAGCCCCTCCTGTGTGTAGTTAGATTAGGCCGCTCCAGGGTTCCTGGGGGTCTCCCAAGCTGGCAGACACCCTCCACCCTCCTTCACTACCAACCAGTGTGCGCCCTGTCCCAACAAAGGCTGGATGACCTTGGTCCCCATGGACCAGGACCCCATGTAGTGGGATGCAGAGTCAGCTTGTAGCTTCCTTCATACCTGGGAAGGCTGCGTCCGCAGGCAGGGGCCCCGTGGTACAGGAACTGTGCTATATCCTGGTGTGGGAAACGAAGTCACTAACAAGCCCCAAACCTCACCTAGCATGACCATCATGTGCTCAGCATGTGCCCACTGCACCCCAGTAATTGTTCCCCCTCTGCCTCTGCCAAGAAACGGGCCAGGGAGGGCAGGGGCCAGTCAGAGTTGCCTCAGCATCTCAGCCTCTGGACAGGACCTGAGTGGACAACGGCAGACTGAGGAGGGACAGTGAGGGAAGGAGGGATTAACAACGGATGGACAAGTGGGTGGGAGAACAGAAGCCCTGAGCTTTGGAGCACTCTGCGCCCCAAACAGGGTCACCACTCCTACCCATCAGTCTCAGCCCATCTCGCCCGTCCCATTTCCAAACATCCTGGTCCATCACTTCCCCTTCACCTGCTCCCTCTGCCCCTCACCTATTCCCACTTCTCCAGCCACTCTGGGCTCCCTCATATCAATCCCAGTGGCCTTAGAGACTGCAAAAGCTGGAGGCAAAACCTAGAACACTCTTTCCCCAGTTTCAGAGATGCTGACCCTTCCAGGCCCCGAACTCATTCATAGGTTCAGGAGAGCACTTGCTTTCTGGCTCCCCAGTGTGAATCCAGTGCACTCTCCCTCCTGTGCCCAGCACCAAGTAGATACTCAGCACACACCTGAGGAATGAGCATCACTCTATAGCCTCTACTGGTGGGTACCTCAGCTACTCAGGTTTTACCCAGAGCTATCAAGACAGAATGAGTGTGGGGCCAAACTCCAGCACAGGGCCAGCTGTGGACACCTTCCCCAGCGGGGTACTCTGGGGGACCTCCTCCCCTCTGAGCCTGTTTCCTCAAGAAAAGAAGCTCCACTTCACAAGGGTGTTGTAAGGTTTGAGGGAGAAAGTGGAAGCATTTGAAATCTAGAACTGCAAGAGCTTGGAGTGACGGCAGCCTCCTGTAATCCCAGCACTTGGGGCTGAGGAAGGACTGCTGCAATTTCAAGGCCGGCCTGAATGGTACAGTAAGACCCTGTCTCAAAACAAACAAACCAACAAAAAAACCCAACCAGACAACCAACCAACGAACCAAACAGCGAGACACCTGTGTTGCATTTGGAGCCGCATTTATTGTAGCATGTCCGGACCACCTGCCCCCCAGCACCTGCCGTTCCCTCCTGTTCTCCAAGGCCATGATCCACTGGCTGGAACCAACTGCTTTGTGTCCTGCCCCTATCAACTGTGGCTGTCAGAGGAAAGCAGGCCTCAGCTCTCTAAGGCCAACTGCACTCAGCAAAACCCTGCTGGGCCCTGAGGGAATCTGAGCTGAGACCTCTGAACTAGCCTACTCCCTCCTGTCTTCCGCAGGGCCATGCCACACGCCCCTTCAGAGTAGAACTGAAAGCGCAGAGCTGAGAAGCAAAGTTCCCAAGTCTGAGCTACTTTGCTCCTTTACAAGTTTTCAAATCCAGCAGAATCTGAAGTGCTAGGAGAAGGGCAGACCCCATTCTGCTGAGGTGAGGTTGGGAGGAACAGGCAAACCCAGGAAACGCTGTGCTGGCGCGCCCTCTGGTGGCCACGAGGCAGCTCTGCAGGCCGCGGGAAGATCACCGAACTTGATTCCATCCATGCCTAAGAACCAGGGGTGGGGAACCTATGGCCCACGTGCCACAGAAGGATGTTTGGTATCACTGACAGCTCTACAAGGTTTGCCATCACTGCTAAGAACCATCATCTGTGGCCCCAAAACAGGTTCCTTTCCACTCTCTAGGTGCTACGCCTTGGGATTCCAGCGATTCATTTGTAGTCTTCCTGATCCCCACCTACCACTCCACCACCTTCCTGGGCATTCTGGCACCCACCTCAGTCCCCAGCAGAGCTGGACCCCCTCTTCGGCCAGCCCTTCTTCAGGATGAGGTCCAGTCTCCCCATTCTTCATATCCCTGTGCCTCGCTTCAGTCTCAGCCACAGCAGTCTGTGGGGTTTGCAGGCGATAATCCAAAGAGGTGGAGGGAGGTCAACTCCCAGCCCACGGAGGTCAGGCGGGGCACTTAGGTGAGAACAGGCCACACAGGGCCTCAGTGACCATGGAAGCTTTGTCCCAGGTGACAAGGTCACTGAAGAGCTGGTGTGGCCAGATGGTCATTCTTCAACAGAAGCAGGGCATCTGGATTTTTATGTGAAACACGCCCGTTTTTAAAAGGTTGTCTCAAATATACAAACTACCCAGGCCAGAGAAGCTTTGCTGGGAGGGTGGGTCTGAGCCAGTGGCCCTTGCTGGAGAGCTCTGTCGAGGCCCTGAAGCTGACAGAACCTCCAAGGTGGCGGGCATAAGCCAGTGGTTGCCAAAGTTTTGTTTATTTGAGCAGTTTGTAGCCATCATCATGTTTGATCCTGAGAGGCAAGCAAGAGAGAGAAAATTTTTGGACCTATTTCAAAGTCTGGGACACAGGCCAAGGTGGGCTCCTGGGCAAGCTCAAGGTCAGAGCTGGTAAAGAGCTCTGAAGCTGTGTAAGGCAGTGGGGGGCAACAGCAGACTGCAAAGCCCGCCCCACACAGCCATGCACAGAGAGGCGCCCCAGCATGGGCCGGGAGGACACAGGCAGCCTCTCCACAGCAGCCCCCCAACCAGCCTGGCCTGCACCCTCTTACCTGTACCCTTCCCAGCCCCTGGAAAGCCCCCTACCACAACAGTTGCTGAGGTGGTAGCTCCCCTGTGCATGTGTGTGAATACACACTTGTCAAACACACCCCCTCCATGCACACAGGGCTCTAGGACAAGCAGCCTAGGGCTGCCACCGTGGCTTTCCCTGTGGGCGAACAGCATCTCCGTGCTCATGAACCCCTTTGGGGTTCAGGTCCGAGCGGGAACCTCCTGAGCCTTGCTCATCACGAGCACAGTAGGAGGGTCCTGGGGGGCCCCACAAGCGGCCTAGGTGGGCCAGGCGTGTGGCCATGGCCCCTGGCAGCCTCACCAGTTGGCCTTCACTGCCTTGATGTCACTCACAAGGTTCTGGGCCAGGCAGATGCCAAAGATCTGTAAGACAGAGGGCAGGTGAAGGAGGGGCAGTGGGCTCTGGGCTGGGGGAGGGGCACGCTGGGCCACGCAGTACCTGAAGTAGGGCGATGCCCACGAAGACACCGGCCACAACAATCAGGTTGTCCTGCAGCCACTTCTCAAACTGGCCCACGCAGCCTTTGGTGTGGATAAAGCCCTGCTGCTCCAGCTCCTAAGGGCACGCAGGCACCAGGCTCAGCCCGCCTGCCACTGCGGGCCTCATCTCCAACCTGCGCTCCCGTGCGTCCTTCAGCTTGCCAAGCAAGTTTGTCCCAGCCCAGGAGCTCGCATGCAGGGCCTGTGCACCACTGGGTCCTTCTCACAGGGTCTCAGCATGAACATCTCCTCCACAGAGAGGCCTTCCCTGACTGCCCGGCCCCTATCTAATCACCGTCCACATTCTCAGCTGAACCTCCCACAGCTGTCCATATTTATAGCTGTGAGCTTAGTCTCTCCACTCCTTGAGGGCAGGGTCTCTGTCTGGTTAGCAACAAATCTCCAAGGGCGACATCAGCCACATAGCAAGTGCTCAGCAAAGAGGACGAGCAACCCACCTGGGCCCACACCTTTGGGTACCAACCTGAGGCCCACAGGTTCCTCAGCACCCACTCCCCACAGAAGCCCTCAGGCCTTTTGGTGGAGCTCACACCAGGACCCTCTCCCCACCCCGGTGTCCCCGACTGCCCCCAGCCCTGTCCCTGCCCCTCACCAGTTTGAGCCGGACATCATAGCCACACTGGGTGTTGAGGACATCTTCCTGAAGGAAAACAGGCCAGTTACTGCTGAGGTAAGGGGGCATCCCACAGGCTGACCAGAGCTGCAACTAGTGTAACACAGGGTACAGGAGGCCTGAACCAGGGCCCACGGCCCAGCCCACCATAATCAGAGCTAGGCTCTGCTCAGGAAAGAGAGCAACCACTGCACAAAGAGGCTGCCGTGTGCCTGGGGACATGCTGGCTGAAAGGACACCCCTCCCCCAATACCCAGGCCCCAGGACCCACAGGGCCGAGCAGATTGTATGGTGGGTTTTCCTCAGGCAGGATCTGCACCCTGCCTTACCCTCACCCCTCCTCACCAGGCCCCACTCACCGCAGGGTCCCTGACGCAGCAGGAGAAGGGCACCCCACAGCGCTCCCGGCTGGGGTTCAAGTCAGTGCAGTTGAAGTAGATATTGAGGTTCCAGTCGTTGGGCCCGCGGGCTCCGCAGCAAGACCACTGGGGGCCAGGGGAGAGCCCCAGGTGAGCAGGCCCATCACCAACAGCCAGGCCCACCCAGGGAGGTTACCCCTTGGGGGGACAAGCCTCGCTGCAAGGACACAGGGCTGGCTGGGTGGGTGGGGACCTAGAGAGAGCCGGGCAGGTGGGCAACTCTAATTCCCCACCCCTAAGCAGATAGGCCAGGCCTAGGCCCAAAGGGACCAGAGTAGACAGCAGTCTATGGTTCCCGGATGGGGGAAGCGGAAGGGGGTCTCTAACCCGACCTCTACCCTCCTCCCCACCAAACCCACAGCAGGCTGGAGAAAGGAAGGAAGGTGCAAGGACACCAGCTCAAGAATGGTGGCTTCCTCGGACCCTCCAAAGGCTGGAGTGAGCCCAAGCTCTATGAGGACAAAGGTGTCACCGAAGCTTGGGTCTGTACTGGGTCTCAATTTTTTTTTTTCAGTACCAGGGCTCGAACTCACAACCTCAGGCCTTCCCAGAAGGCGCTTAAGCCACTGAGCCAAACTCCTGGCCCTAGTTTTTTGAGGCAGGGTCGCACTATGTAGCTCAGGCTGGCCTTGCTAACGTTGTAGCCCAAGCTGGCCTCAAACCCACAACGCTCCTCCTACCTCAGCCTCCCAAGTGCTGGGATTAAAGGCATGCGCCACCACGCCCGGCTTTCTCCTCATATTTGGCCCACAGTTCACAAAGAACTTCTCTCTTCTGTGCAGGGACAGGAGAGGGACCCTGCCCAGCCCTGCAATCCTCACAGCCATCCATTCCAGGTCCCAAATGCCTACCGCCACTGCTGCTTCCCTGAATACCCTGTGTTGCCTCCCTCAGTGGGGCAAGGGCAAGTGCAGCCCTTACCACAATCTGTAATTTCACACACATGGCCGCACACGCGTCTGATATGCTTATCACCCAGCTCTTCCCCGACTGTCATCCCTAACAGGGTCAGTTCCACCTTTGTTTTCACTACTAAATCCCCACACTTGGTGCAGGGGCTGGCAAATGGTAGGTCTGTCTCAATTCTGTGCTGAGCCACAATCCCCCGGCTCCATGGCTGCCTCTGCTGTGGGTCAAGAACTCCTGGAGGCAGGCGCCAGGCCTGGGTCATCGCTGGGTGCCAGGGCTGACTCCTGGTGGGGAATGGGGTCGAGGGCCTGTGACTGTGAGTGAGGGATCACGGGTGGTGTGAGTGGGCAGGCACAGGCATGTGGGAGGCATCGGAGATTTCAGAAACTGTTTTCTGGCTGCTGCTTCTCAGGAGTTAGGTTTATATTGAAGGGGAAAAATTAAAATGTGAAACAAAAGCCTGTCCAGGATGCCTGCCAAGACCAAGGGAGCACGTCCGGCAGGCCTGATAAGAGAACACTTCTCCCTGTGTGTCTCTGCTGCCCTTGTGTAACTGATGGCCCTACAATGTGACTTTAAATGTAACCTTCCTTTCTATAACCCATGCTTTACAAAACTGACAACCTTGTGATGGAACCTGAAATGTTTAAGCAACCTCAGCAACCCACGAAGCCACCCAACCCTCCAGTCATATGCGCCAAACCTGCCTTTGTACCTCCCTGCTCACTTTCCCTTTAAAAGCCTGGAAACCCCACCAGATGAGGGCTCCGACTCTTTGGGCGAGATCCTAGTCAGAAGCCCATCAGTGTAATAAACTGTATCCTAAACCTCCTCAGTGCTGTCTCTTCCCATATCCAGTCTGTTTTCTGCAGCAGTATGAGGGCAGGGCTGCTCAGGGGGTCTCTAAACTATGATCAGAAGCCAAAGACAGAAAGCCATGCACAGTATAAAATTTCTGTTAGCGATGGTAGTCCTGTAAGCCTATAATGGAGTTAGAAAGCACCAGCTGCTGACGTCAGAGCTGTCCTAAGGCCACATTGCAACATATTACTCTCCTGTTTGTGGTAACACTGGTGTAAATAAACTCACTGTGCTGCCAGTCATATAAAATCACACGTTCAAAGCCGGGCGTGGTGGTGCACGCCTTTAATCCCAGCACTCGGGAGGCTGAGGTAGGCGGAGCGTTGTGGGTTCGAGGCCGGCTTGTGCTACAACGCGAGCGCAAGGCCGGCCTGAGCTACATAGTGCGACCCTGCCTCAAAAAACCAGGGCCGGGAGTTTGGCTCAGTGCCTTAAGCGCCTGCTCTGGCAGGTGCGAGGTTGTGAGTTCAATCCCCGGTGCCGCAAAAAAAAAAAAAAAAAAAAAAAAAAATCACACATTCAATTACGTTCAGTGCATTATACCTGATGATGATAATAAATGAATGCTACTGACATATGTACCATGTTATATTTTTATCACTATTTTGAAGTGGATTCCTTCTATTTACTTAAAAACTTAAAGCCAAGTGCAGTGGCACACACCTATAGTCTCAGCTACCTGAGAGGCTGAGTAGGACGCTAGCTTAGGCAGCAAGGTCCTGTCTCAAAAAAAGCTGACTGTAAAACAGTAGGCCGTGTCACGAGCAGCAGCTTCACTCATCTCGTAGTTCCCAAAGCTCTTGATTTTATCAAGAGGCCGCATCAAGTGGGTGGCCTCAGACCATCTAAGTTTGTGAAAGTGCTCATTACAATGTTGGTACAGCGACAAAATCCCAATGACGCATTTCTCAGAACGTGCCCCCTCGTTAACAGATGAGTGACTGTGACATAAATGATAGAAGATGGCTGATGAGTCTAATAAAATACAATGCTGGGGATAATTACAAATGGAGAGACCCCGTCTAGGAAAGGGGCAGTCACGAAGTAGCTCTGGCCAATACTCTGGGCCCAGAGTTTAGTAGAAGGGGGAACCTATATTTTTAGGTCAAAATTTCTCCACCTAAGTGTGTCGTAAGCCCTGGCCTGGGAGGTGTCAGCTAGGAGCCTCTGTCCTATTCCCCAAGCCCATATCCCTACAACGCTCGCACATGGGGACCCAGGAGCTCCCAGAACAGGGGCACGCCTGTCTCTTCCCTGGGACCTGCTGGCTGATGTGGGTGAAGGGTGGTGCTGATACACGGGGAATCTGCTCCCCGTCTCATGTACTCACATATTCCTGAGCAAAGTCAATGAGGTTCTGGAGATCAATGTCATCCCGGTAGGCCTTGACATTGTTGTTGATGAAGAGGTTGAGCTGGTCTCGAATCCAGTCCTTGAAGACGAAGGCCAGGATCCCTGTCGCCAGCTCCAGGAAGAAGATGAGGCCAAGGAACACAGAGAACTGTGTTGGGGCACACAGACCATGACAGCTGGAGATGCAGCCTCTGGGGTACCACAGAGAAGAGCTCCCCCCACTGTCTCCAGCAAGACCCAAGGGAGGCCAGAGTTCCCAGTTCCCATCCTCTTTTATTTTAGCACTGTTTGCCTTTTCTTGCATGCCTGTGCTGCTAAGGATCGAATCCAATGCTCTGTATAAGGTAGGCAGGTGCTCTACCACTGAGCTACACCCCCAGCTCTTTTAGTATGCTTTTATGAGAGTAAAAGGCAGTACTATTCTGACCTAGCCTTCTCTCTGTCTGGTAACCACATCTGCTTTTTTCACCCTTCAGTGCTAGTCAGAAAGAAGCAAACTGCACCTCTCTCTCTAATCCTAGATACAAGACAGGGGGTGTGCCACCAATCCACCAATCAGAGCACTATTTCCTCCCAGCACACGGGGATTGGTCTAGAGACAGCCAATCACAACAAAAAAGACGCAATTAAAGCACTCTGGGAAAAGGATTGGGAGAAAAGTGCCTCAGCCTCAGGCTCCAGTGCCTAGGATGAAGCCTGTGGCCTGTAGCTGACATCCTTCTCTCAGTGTGGGGAGCAGGGCTGAGAAAGTGAGAGAGACCTGGCCAGGAGACACTGGGGTGCTTCACAGATCAAAACACACCTTGGCCAGCATACTCCTAGGCTTTTTTTTAAAACATGAGCCAATAAGTATCTTTTTATGATTAGGCCACTGGATTTTGGTCACTTAAAACAGAAAAGACCCAAACAGATTTAAATAACATGAATCTAATGACAGTGACAGCGGAACAATAAAGCTACCCCGTTCTAAGCACGAACAATGCTATCAGAATTGGGTTGCAGTAGATCTCAGGTTAGGAGGGGCACTTACAAACTTCAGCAGGAAGGTGTTCTCCCGAAGGGCACCAATACAACCAGCAAAGCCCAGCACCGACATGACGCCTCCCACCACCACAAACAGCCACACGGGGTCGAGGCCGCCCAGATCTGTCAGCGCAGAGATGTTAGAGAGAACGCCCTGCACAGGGGAGCAAGAGGCAGGTGTGAGGGGTGGCCATTCCCAGCACCCCATCCACCGGGGAGCCCCATTCCTCAGTCTACGACCTACCTTCTCACTCCAGGCCCACAGGCCAATGGCTAGGAACAGGCCTCCCAGCACCTGCAAGAATAGCAGCAAATGGCTCAGGGCTAGCCCACCAGTTCCAGGTCCTGCACTGAGCCTCAGGCATCCTTTCCCAGAACTCAGGGTCTTCAGAGTTGAGGGAGACAGGAGGAGGGGCACTGGCTGAGAAGGGGATCCAGGGTCCTTTTCACCTTCCCAAGGACACATCTCAGTACTTCTTCCCCACAGGGCAGCCTGGAAGACTGAAGCCACCTCTAGCAACTGGATGGACCTCAGGGGCACAGGCCTGGAACTTAAAAGTGGAGCAGCAAATGGCTGAGCCGCCTCCAACCCAGGCCAGTTCTAAAGCTCTGGTCTCCTAGACTCTCCACTCCCCAATCCTAAGCCCTCCTGCCTACAACTCTATCACCCCACCCTCCTCAACACCTGCCACGTCACACTACCTTTGTGAGTGTGTGCTGGGAATTGGGGTGGACCCAGGGCCTTGTGCAGCTGAGCACCAGATCTACCACCTGCATCATTCCCCCAAACTGTACCCTACCTCCTTAACCTTCACCTGCTAGAATAGGATTTCATAGCTTCTAGCAGTGACCCCTGAATAACAAAGAATCTCAACGCAGAGAAGCTCCTGAAAAGCCCCATCTCACTCTATAACACATTCAGCTCTGGGCCTGAGCAGCCCATGTGTGTCCCCTGCACTGTCTTCATCTTCCCCACTCTCCTGCCTCATCTCCTTGATGGAAAGAGTCCTGAATGGCAAGGCGACCTCCACTCTTAGGCCTGATCCTGGGCAGGTTTCTGGACATCCATTTTCCAAGAAAGAGATTCCACCCAAAAATAAAGAAATGATCCCTGTCAACTCTACCCCAACCATCCTCTTTCCTGCCCCTGGGTTCCGCCACTGCTGCGCTCTCTCTGGAAGCATTTTCTTCCCTCCCTGATGGCACTGTGCATCACTTCTCCTGCTTCGATGCCACTTGATCCCCCCAGTCTCTGGACAGGAGATGCTTTCTCCTTCCCCAGCCTCTTCTTGGTTAACTCAACCTCTCTCCTCCCCATGCTCCTTCTCAGCCTCCTTCCCAGGACACTGCCATCCCCTGCCCCATTTAGTAGCATCTCCCCTCTTCCTCTTCACACTCATCTTCCATCCTACCATGAGAGTGCCATCTCCTGGGTCTCCACCCAAACTTCTCCCTGGCTCTAGACCTCTACATCCATTCTCCTGCTACAGATACCCCAGCATCCCAGGCACTGTTCCAAGTCCCAGGGATGCACTGGTGAATAGGACACGGATATTCTCAGCCTCCGAGGCAAATACACCATCCATGGCAAATCCAGAGTAAATAAAGAGCAGGCAAATGAACAAAAGAAAGTCAGATACCAATAGATCCTTTAAAGAAAATCAGACAGGGGGTTGCAAACAGGAGGGACTGCAGTTCAGGTTTCTTTAGAGGGATGGGC
Organism: Dasyprocta punctata; assembly: GCA_004363535.1. Taxonomy (NCBI): domain Eukaryota; kingdom Metazoa; phylum Chordata; class Mammalia; order Rodentia; family Dasyproctidae; genus Dasyprocta; species Dasyprocta punctata. Next base: position 48,501 of record RJWM01003817.1, read on the forward strand.
TGATGGAGCACTTTAGCTGAGGTCTGAATGATGGAAAGCAGCGGAAGGGCAAAGGCAGAGATTTTGAGGTAAGACCACGTCTTACAGTACAGGGACCAAATGGAAGGGTGGCAAGGCCAGTCCCCACAGGACGCTGGAGGCTATGGGGAGAAGAGTGCACTGTAGCTCAGTTGCAGTGAGAAACCACAAGAAGGTTCCCAGTGGGGAAACACCAGGGCCTGCTTGACAGGGAAACAAAACATCTATGGGCCTGAATTACAGGTGCCTGCCTTGGCCCAAGTGGTCCAGTTCTGTCAACTCAACCTCATGACTTTGCTAGAACTTTCCTGCCTTTCCCAGTCATCACCATCCCAGTTACATCCCAGCCCTCATCTCATCCCTGTCCCCCCACATCCAGGCCCTGTGTGTCACCAGTGCTCCCCCTGGCAGCCAGCCAGACCCCATCACTCCCACATGAAGTCCTCACTGTTCCACACTGCCCTAGCAGAAAACCCAAGTGCTGGGCCCCCTCACCGCCCTGCCCAGGGTTACCTCTGCTCACTGCTCCACCCACTGCTATTCAGCTGTCAGCTTGGCTGTGTGACCTTAGGTAAATAACTTAACCTCTCAGCACCTATCCCTTCAGTTTTCCCATCTGTAAAATGTAAATTACGATAAGGTGGTTGTGAGACTACAATCATTAGAACTCATCTGCTCCAACAACCCTGATGAGTAAACTTCAGTATCATCTACTCCGGGGCTGGAAGGTGAGGCCCAGAAGGAGGATGTCACTTAACCAAGGCCTCACAGTAGGTGGGCTACAGCCAGGCCTGACTTCCTCTGCCCGTCGGTGCTCCCTGAACAGTTGGTGAGCACTGCTGCGACCCAAGGACACCCACACAGGGGCAGGCTCCAGCTGCATGTGGGTGGAGAACAGTGCCACGGAATCCCCCTGAACCCCTGAGAAGGCCTGGCATTCCGACCCCAGACTGGGAAGCACAAACTGCAGAGGCCGCAGCTTCGGAGATGGGATGGGGGAGGGAGAAAGCAAAGATGACTTGGCAGGGCCCGGGGCACACACCGATGCCACCCTGGGAGGGGCAGTGGCAGCTCCCTTCTCCGAGCAGGGGCGGTCCTGCCCCAGCCTCGGTTCGGTCAGCTGGGTTGTTTTCCGTTCCCCAGGGACAACTCTGGCTTTGCTCCCGGGGGCTGAGGACTCGGCTGCCGTTCTCCCTGCCGGCAAACCTCCTAGCACCTGCTGGAGGTCGAGGATGACTAGACCCACGCAACTTTGCAGGAGCCCAGGGCGAGGGACCAGACCTAGCTCCTAGAGGGTTTAGAAGGCGGGGATAGCCAGACTCTCCTCCCCACCGGCTAAACCAAGGGTGGGGTTTGTGCTCCCACAAGGAGGCTGGGCGAGAGGGTGACTTGCACCTAGCGCGCCTCAGGAGTCTCCGAGCAAACACCCAAACCCCTTCCCCTTCCGATCGGCCTCCGGGGTTACACGCGAAGCTCCCCACCCCCCACCGTAGCTGGGCCCCGCCCCCCCGCCCCCCGGGCCTCACAGTGACTCCCTCGGGTGGTCCCCGCGGCGAGGAAGCAGTCGGAGATCGGTCCCGAGCCCCAACCTGCGGTACTGAGTGGTCTCCCCTAGTAGGGGCCTCAGCCTCCTTCTCCCACCGCCCCCAGCACAGGGCCCGAAGCAAAGCCTGCGCTCACCCAGAAGACAATGTTGAAGCCAAACAGGAAGTATTTCCCGCAGCAGCCGACCTCCGGTTCCTGGAAGTGCTGGTGCTTGCCAGGCATGGTGAAGGGCCACCCGCCGGCCCGGACACCGGGGCCGGGAACCGAGCCCAGCCCTCCACCGGCCGCCCTGGGCTGGAGCCGCCCGGGGCCTAGCCCGGCGGCTGTAGCTTCATGGCTGCGGCCACACAGAGCGCAGTCAGCGCCGCGCCCCGCCCACTCCGCAGGCACCGCCCCCGGCGCCGGGACCGTCCCACCCTGCCCCGTAGCCCCGCCCCTATCCGGCTCCGCCCCCGCCCAGGCTCCGCCCCCAGCGCGACCTAGTCCCCTGCGAGTCAGCCTGAGTCCTGGAGGCAGTGGACGCTGCAATCTCCCCGCGTCCTTCAGACCCACCAGAATCGTCGTCTGCCACAGGCTCAGTACCCTTGCCCCCAGCCCTATGCCTTGTCCGAACGCATCCCCGAGAAGCTGGAACTGCCGCTTGGGTGAGTGGATGGGGAACTGGATTGAGTTAGTACGCGTCCGCACGTGTAATTACAACGGAGTCAAATCAGATCACGTTTCACTCACAGAAATTAAACTACCCACAGCAGACTCTAACTCACGCCAATCGACGATGTGGGTCTTCTGAGTGCTACGCCTGTTGTTCTTGTCCCTTCAGTCTTTCCAGAGCCAGTCCCCCACCCCTTGGCTACAACCCCGTTGGCATTTGAGGGCTCCGGTCTTTTCATTCTTCCCCCACACCAGCTTGGGTCCTGCCCGGGCTCCGTCCCTGGGAGTCTCATGTGAGTCCCTTCAAGACAGGACAGGCGGATCGAAGTTCAGGGGAAACTGAATCCCACCCAGAATTTCAGTTTAACTAAAGAGCTCTAAGCTGTCCCAAAAAAATAATTCCACCCTTGTTCAAAAGTATTTATTTAGAACAGTTACAGAAAGGGGCTTAAAGTTCACCATCTTCAAGTGAATCCACCTCTAACAAAACCAGGGTGAGGTGTCAGCCAACACCTAGCTGCTGTCCTGGGGTGGGGGCTGATCTTCCCACCTCTCCTTCAGTCTAGCCCTAAGGCAGGCAAGGCACAACGTCATTGGCCCCAACTGGCAGGCCCTGTCCACAGAAGAGAGGACAAGAGGCTGTTCAAGTCTTTCTCCACCCTCAGTCCATGCAGCCTCCAGGTCTGTCGAGCAAACCCAAGAGTTTCCTCTATGCAGCCACAGCCCTGTGGCCCCAGGCAAGGCTAGGACCTCAGACTCCTGCCGGCCACCACCCTGCCTCTAGGCCTGGGCACAACTCACTTTAAGGACTGTTCATATGACGCCAGTCAAAGTGGCAAGTCCCTATGGCCCAAGCTACTTAGCAGGCTGATGGAGTAGTATCTCTTCAGCCCAAGTGTTTAGGTACATACAAACCACAAACAAACAAACAAAAAAGTGTTCCTGTGTACTTCAAGACAGGTGAGACTGGGTGATCTGCCCTCCAGTCCTGCCTAGGATGGGCTATATAGCCTCACCTTCCCCCAATACCAAATAGGGGAGAAAGTCAGCGATGGCTGCACTGCTCATTAAGAGTGGTACCAAGGGCCCCTCACACCACAAACTTATTCTTGGCTAAAGAGTTGCTCTTGGTGGCTGTGTCGAAGTGAGCCTGGTACCCAATGACAGTCTTCATGGAGAGGCCCAGGTGCTCTTTGTATACCCGCCTGGAGGATGGGACACAGAGGAAAGAAAACACAGTCAGCAGTGAGGGCCGAGGTAACCTAGGCTCAGCTCCTTTGCCCACTAAATTGCTACCCTGGTTGCAACTACTCCCATATTTGTGTATGTGTGTGTGTGTGTGTGTTACCTATACAGAAACCCAAAGCAGGACTCTAATGCAGGTGAAGTATTATTCTGCTAGAAATAGCTTAGAATCTAGATATGCAAATGGGTGAGGAAGAAGGGGAGCATGGAAGGGAGAGTTCCAGAGGTCTCCCCTGCTGGCCACGCAACCCCACCCTCCCTAGAAGGGACCCAGCCCTCACCCAATGTACAACACGCTGGCCTGGTCCTCTGCCTCCCTTGTCCACACAGCGATCTTGTCTCCCTTGGTACGAATGTTGATGACAGCTCCACACACCTCCTTGCTATACTCCTTGAAACTCTCGCCTATCAGACATAGCAACTGGGCCCAAGCAGAAACTATGAGACCTGTAGTTGGGGCACAGGGACCACCCTAGCCCCCCTGAGACCACTGCAACTGGAGACCCGTACTAGGTCCGTCTCTTCCCCTGGGGACACCCACACACACACCAACTTGGCCACTCACTGTCTCCAGCCACAGACGGTCCAACTCACTGTGGCGCTGCTGTTTGGCAAGACTGACCAGCCAGCGGCCACCACGCTTATTCCTGCTGTCTTCCCACATGGGCTCAATGCCATCCTGCAAGGCAGCATGACAGATCAACTGCTTCCCTTTGTTCGAAGGGAAATGGGGACCCAGCTGTCTTGCACACAGCTTTATCTGTCCTCTGCCCAGGCCCTCGTAGGCCAGCTTCTCTCTTACCATCCACTCCACATAAGCAGATACCACTACCAACCACCAGGGAACCCCCATCTGAGTGCCTACAGGGCCCTGAGCCTAACCTATAAATTGGTCAGTCACCTTTTATAGCCTTCTCTGTGTGTTCCTTTGTCCACTTTAGTGAATTAAATTCCTTAAAGGCTCCCCCAGGGGTGGCTTCAGGAAGCCTCTATGTAGACATCACCATGAGAAGGGTGGACATTCCAGGCTTGGCTGCTTGGTCCCCAAACCTTTCTGGGCATGTTGCCTGGTTGGGGAGGATCTTCAAACTCTGATGTCAGACAATATGGATGCCTGTCCCTAGTTAAGGCCAGAGACCTGGCTCTTTCCCTGACACCCCTCTCCCACATTCCCTTCTAAGACTCAAGCATCCTTCAGGTGAAGCTCAGGTCTGATGTATTTTGTCCTATCTGGGCTTCTATACTGTAGCTCCTCCAAGCAGAAATCACACCTCTGCCCTGATCTAAGCTGTCTGTGCTTCCCCACCCCCAAATTCCTTGCGAGGGAGGAAGCAACCAAAGCTGGGAACAATCAGGACTCTGTCCTTTGGGGGAGGGGGACCTGAGGGCAGAGTTTACCTTGAACAGAGCGTAGTCACAGCCGGGAGAGAGCTTACTGGCCAACTGGATGTGACTGTACATCCTGAAGAGAGAGACACACCCCCCCGCCCCCGGACCCTGCCAATGCTGAAAGTCAAGGCTTTTAGGGGCCTGGCCCAACCGGCCTCCACCCTCCCATTTCCTCACTAGACCCACTATTTCCCTCAGCTTTTGGGCCTCCCAGCTTTTGTTCATTTGGGTGCCGCTACGCAGAATTGCATCCCTACTTACCAAACCCTCAAAGACCCCCTTTTCCTTGGAGCATCCCCTGATCTAAGCCCCATGAAGCCTGCACCGGGGGCCAGGGGGAGCCCTCCCCTCGGCCTTGCCTCTCCTCCCTTCATCACCCACAGACACTCTGAAGTAGCCTAGTTGTCACTTTTTGGCTAAGGTTCAGAGAGGGAACTTGCCTAAGGTCACACAGCTGTGCAAGGGCAGTCAAGGTCCTCTCCCTCAGCTTCTGCTCCCCATTCTCCCTCCCTAAGCTCTAGCAAGACTTCATCACTTAGCTGTGCCCTACTCCCAATGGCCCTGAGCAGAAGCCCCCATTGTCAACAAATGCAGAAGACCCCAGGGAGGTTGGCACAGCTGTGTTGCAAGCATGCCCAGCTGCAAGACTGGCACCCCGAGGAGCAGACACTCACGCCCAGAAGTCCTCCACAGTGTCAAACTTGGTGACCAGGTGCAAGTTGTCCTGCCAGGCCCGGCTGCGGTCATTCTTAAAGAACCACAAAGCCCACCTGGTAGGAAAGACAAATCAGGCAACCCCCATGTCCACCCCAGCGGCACCTGGGCTAACAGGGAGATTCCCCTTCCTTTGAAGGAGAAGCTAAGAGATGAGATTTAGGGCACGACCCCCTCCCCACAAGGCGACCGAAGTCCACTAGCCTAAAGTATGGGAGAGGAGTACGGTGTTCAACCCAGAACTGCAGTGGGTTAAAGCCAGAAGGGCCAAATTGTCCAAGGCTTTGGCCAGCTGAGGCCTGTCACATGCAGAACTGAGGCTAAGATCAAAGGGTTGTCTAAGACCCCACAGCCGGAGAGCCCCAAGGCTGGCCTGACCTGTTCTGAAGCGGGTGCAGCTCTAGCTTGACCTCCATGGGGCCTTCACCCTTGGCCTTTCCCCTCTGAGACAACGGAGTCCTGGTCCCAGGAGACTTTGGAGCCTTCTCTCCCATGTGCGCCCCCACTTCTGCCTTCACTTGCTCTTTCTCCTTCTCCTCCTCCTCCTCCTTCTTCTCCCCGATTCCACTCTCAGCTTCAGTCTCCTGACCAAAGAAAATTAAGGTAGGCTGTAAGCTCTGGCCCTGGCTCTTCCCTCACCTTCTTCCACCACCCCAGTTGGTCCCTTTCCCCAGAAGGGGCAGGCAGTGGAACTTACAGGGTAGGAGGTAGCCATGACAAGCCTCAGGCTCCACAAGGACCCACCATCTACGGGAGCTCCAGCTGCTGGCTTTTAATACACCAGTGCCCTGCCCACCTGCCCAGGGCGGGGGGAAGGGGAGGAGCCAGCAGGCCGGAAAGGAGGCTGCTCATCAGAATTCTCCATCTGCAAGCATTTACTTAGTGATCACCTTCTGCATGCAGCTAAGGGGTCTGAACAAGGCTGTGACTAGACAGATCCAGCCTCTCCCAGTGGGGCCAGAGCAATGAAGGTGTTTGGGGTCTGCGTCCTGCTCAGGGTGATGACCTCTGAACTGAAAGTAGATTGCCCAGCAGATGGCAGAAGTAGCAGCATTGTCACATCCTCGAGGTCGTGGGGGCGGTCTGGTATTGCTCAGCCACTTGACCTCATCCAAGTGTAGGTCTTTTACCTCTGCAAGCTTCTGAGTTTTGTTTTGTTTTTGTTTTTGTCAAACTTGATGACCAGATGCAGGTTTTTCATTTTTTATTTTGAGACAAGGCCTCACTCAGTCGCACAAGCTGGCCTCAAACTAGCTCTAGCCTCCCACAGTGCAGGGATTACAGGCATGTACCGCCACTCCCAGCTGAGGTTTCTAAAGATGTAATTGTTTGCTAACATTCAGCAACAGGAAGATTTTATATTAAAATCTACTCTCAGACTTTCTCTTGAGAATTTGGGAAGGTCTGGCACCACGAAGCCCTCGGCCTCCCACTTCCACCGTCCACCATGGCTGGAGCTGCCCCATGGAACGATTCACTTGGCCCCACATAGCGCCACCTACCGTCCTGCCCCATCTGAGTGTTCTCCACCCAGGCATTCATGGCAAGGCGCAGTGCCGCAGTCACACTACCTGGCTTCAAGTCTTGCCCTACCCTGGCCTTGGCCAAGTGGCTGAACCTCACTGAGTCTCAGTTTCTCCATCTGTAAAATGGGAGTGCTAACACACACCTCAGAAGCTTGTTGTATTAATATTATAAATCACGTGCAGCCCATACAAGGTAAGGACTCCTTGCTCAATGGAAGTCAGCTGAGGACTCCAGGGTTGGGGAGGGACTAGGAAGGGAAATAGGAGGAGCCCTGTCTCTGGATACCCTTGCCTAGACTTCTGAACAACCCCTTTCATGCAGAGGATGTGGCCTTTTCAAGTTCTCAAACATTTCCTAGCCTCCCCTCCACCACTTTCAGGGTCCCAGAACCATTCAAGGACCAGTCCCTTCCACTTCCCACGCCATGGGTATCCATGGCCAGCTGGAGGCTGGCAGTCAACAGCTGCTCAACCCACATCCTTTATCACAGCCTGGTATGTGCCTGGCACAGGCTAAGTGCCAGGATGCAGGAAGGAGCAATAAATGAGGCCTGGGTGGAAGCTCAGTGGTAAAACACTTGCCTACATGTGCAAGGCTCTGAGTTTAAATCCCTCATACACACACACACACACACACACACACACACACACAACACGCTGCCCCCATGCTAGGTCTTACAGGAAGGACAGACCTGCATCAGATGATCTCACAAAGGCCTGAGTTCTCACAAGCATAAACCTCTGAAAGAAAGCAATTTGGGGCAAGGAGAAGGTAACAGTCCATGACCCATAATGGGGCTTCAGAGTAGTGGTTCTCAAATGGGTGGATCAGGACCTCCTGCTGGCGCCCACCTGTCCCAAGGGTTTCTGATTCCTTGGGATGGGGATTGGGCCTAGGAATGTTCATTTCTAGCTGGGTCCCTAGCAATGCTGGTCATGGACTCCATCTGGAAAACAGCTAACTCAGAGGCATTCATTCACATGAGTGAGAGGTAACTAAAGGGGTGAGGACAGTACCATACGTGAGGCAGAGACTGCGTAGGGTACTGGAGGAAGAGAAGAAAGGCCAGTGTGACTCAAGCCCAAAGGGGGAAAGGAGTGGATAGGTCCTGCCCCTAGGAGCAGTGGCCAACCATCAGATGCTTTGCACAGCTGGCCTGGGGAGGCAACGCGCACACCCCAGTGAGATCTCAGGATGGATCTGCAGGGTGAGCAGAGGATGTGAATGAGGATGCCAGTGCAGCTGTCCAGGTGACAGAGAGGGTGAAGAGGAAATGATAGATTAAGAAGTATTGAAAATGGGCTGGGGATTTAGCTCAGTGGCTCAAGCGCTTGCCTGGTTTGATTCCTGGTAACCAAAAACAAAACAAAACAAAACAAAAACAAAAACAAAACAATGCAACTAAAGAAGTATTGAAAAGGAAACCCAGTGGTACTTGGTAGGCCCTGGAGAGGCGAGGCATGGTCTTCCACTATCTATGGCTACATAACAAACACACCAATACCCCAAACAGAGGGACTTAAGACAATGATAATCATCTGTCGTGCTCACATACCTGCAATTTGGGCTGTACACGGGAGGGACAGCTTGTCTCCACTCCACTGAGATCAAAGAGAATAAATACCAGTGACCCCCACCCTCATTTCATTCCATCATCTGTAATGTGAGGACGGCAATGCCTACTGGGAAGGATTGTTTTCAGTGGTTAATGATATAATAGATGGAGGACCTGGCACACAGTAGGTGTTCAGTAAATATCACCCATTTCCCTCCCTCTTCCTCCAGCAGATTGAGTTTCTTGTCTCTCCTGCAGCCTGTGCCTCCTCCAGTGCCTCCTCTGTCCAAGCTCGTTGGCCATGCCCCTGTTGGAGTGGGATGTGTACCCTGCCTGCCCAGCAGGGAGTCTGCCTGTCTGCCCACCCCAAGGTCTCTGGACAGGAGAGAGGATGGTAAGTATTTAATCACACAGCCAGGTACCATGCATAGGGTTTAGGCATATCTGGATTTTCACAGAACCCAGGCAGGACTAGGATCCCTGAGATCCTCTCCAGAGAACTCTTCCTGCTGGGGTTTTCCCCACGTCCAACCACCCTTCCCTCCCCAAAGCTCCAGGAGTCACTCTTAGTATACCCTTTGGAAGGGGAGAGGGATGGGAAGAATGGGAATGCGATTGTCTAAGGAGTGAGAGAAGAGAAACAGCAAGGGGTCCGTGAGAAGTCACAGGCACAGGCCTGGCCAGAAGGACCCGGAAGCCTGGGCTTTGCTATCCTGTGCCTAAAGTGGGGCTGGGGAAGGCAACAGTACAACATCCGGAAACTTGTGGTAGAAAGCAGCATCCCACATGAAAAGAAAGAAAAACATGACAAATGTTAACAATTGGTAAGTCTAGGTAGGAGGATTTGGGTATTCATGGTACTCATGGTGCAAATTTTCTGCACATTTTATTCATTATACCATTGTAATTTTTCCCTAGGTTAAAAAAAAATTTTTTTTTTGGTTTAAAATTAAAAAAAAAAAAGTGTGGGAGTAAAAAGAAATAATGGCAGAGATGCCAGTGGGTGCTAATAACTATTCTCCTCTCCTTACAATTTTATTCTGGGAAATCATTTGCCCAACTAAATAGCCATACTTTCCCAGCCTCTCTGCAGCTTGGGTCGCCAATGAGAGAAAAGAAATTGTCAGTTTCTGAGAAAACTCGTTAGGCAAAAGACAGATACCTGGAAGGTACTTTCTTATCCTACTTCCCTTCTTCCTGTCTTCTGCATAAACATCATGATGATGGCTAGAACTTCAGCAGCCATAATGAAACGTGGGGTGACCTTGAAGACAGAATCCATGTGCTGAGAACGGTCCCTCAAAAAGGGAGGAGGATCCAGGATGGCCCACTGGGGGCCAGCAACCATGGCGATTGTGTCCCAGTTTGGTGTTGAAGAAAAGCAGTTACCCTGAGGCAAGGTGAAAGATAAAGTCTGATACAGGATTCTTAAAATCTGTCAAAGAAAAGCAAAACATCATGTATAAATGTAAACCTATTAGTATCACAGCAGACTTTTCAACACAAACTCTAAAGGCTAGGAGAACTTAAAATGTTCCAAGTCCTAAAAGACAACAACTTCCAGCCCAGACTAATATACCTTGCAAAACTGTCAAAATTGATGGAGAAATAAAGCACATTCCATGACAAAGAACAGCTGAAGAGATACATGAACACCAACCAGCATGCCAAAAAATTCTCAAGAATATCCAGACACAACAAAGTCTACAAGGCCAAAAGTAGGACAGACAGAGCAAGTAGTTAAACTAAAGGAAAAAATAACAAATAAATATCAGAGCTGAGCCACAGCTTCAAACAAATGGACTAATAGCTATCTACAGAGTGTTCTCTCCTTCTATGTGTAACAGAATACATATTTTTATCAGCAGTACATGGAACCCTCTCTAAAATAGACCACATACTAGTCTATAAAGCCTGCTTAAATAAATATAAAGAATGAAAATAATCCCATGTATCCTATCAGATCATAGAACACTGAAACTACAAGTTAATTGCAAAAGAAACTACAGAAATTTCACTAACAGCTAGACATTAACTCACTCCTAATAACTCAGTGGTTCACAAAAAAGATCAAGGAAGAAATTAAATAATTCCTAGAATCAAGTGATAATGCCAATACAATACACCAGCGCCAATGGGACACAATAAAAACAGTCCTAAGAGAGAAATTTACTGCCATGAATGCTTACATTAGAAAAACAGAATGAGGTCAAATAAACAACCTAATGATGCAACTCAAGAAACTAAAAGAAGAGCCGATGTGGTGGCACATGCTTATAGTCCCAGCACTTGACAGGCTAAAGCGGGAGGATCATTGCAAGTTCGAGGTTACAAAGAAACTAAAAGAACAAGAATAGTCCAAACCCAAACTTAGTACAAGGAGGGAAATCATAAAGATCAGAGCAAAAATCAATGAATTTGAAACTAAAAAAAAAAAAAAAAAGAATCAAGCCAGGCGTGGTGGCACATACCTTTATTCCCAGGACTCAGGAGGCTGAGGCAGGAGGATCTTTGTGAGTTCGAGACCAGCCTGGGCTACAAAGTGAGTTCAAGGCCAGCCTGAACTGCATAGTTATACTGTCTCAAAAAATATGGCTGGGGATTTAGCTCAGTGGCCTAAGCACCTGCCTGGCAGGCACAACGTTGTGAATTCCATTGTGAGTTCGATCCCGGGTACCAAAAAACAACAAACAACAACAAAAAAGAATCAATAAATTGAAGAGCTGTTCTTTGTTGTGTTGTGTTTTGTTTTGTTCTGATACAGGGTCTTGCTATGTAGTTCAGGTTGGCCTTGAACTTGCTTAGGTAGCCCAGGCTGACCTTGAACTCATGGCAAGCCTCCTGCTTCAGCCTCCCAAGTGATGGGATTACCGGTGTGTCCCACCATGCCCAGCTGAAGAGCTGACAAACCCAACAAAATTAGAATTAAAAAAGGGAAAATTGAAAAGGAGACCACTGAAATCCAGAAGATCATTAGCATCTACTGTACTATGAAAAATTATACTCCAATAAATTGGAGAATCTTGAAGACATGAACAAATTCCTAGACTCATATGAATAACCAAATTGAGAAAGTAATTAAAAATCTACCAATTAAGAAAAGCCCAGGAGCTGGGTGTGGTGGCACACGCCTTTAATCCCAGCACTGGGGAGGCTGAGGTAGGAGGAGCGTTGTGAGTTCGAGGCTGGTTTGGGCTACAATGCGAGGGGGTTTGGGCTACAATGCGAGCACAAAGCCGGCCTGAGCTACATAGTGCGACCCTGCCTCAAAAAACCAGGGCCAGGGGTTTGGCTCAGTGGCTTAAGCACCTGTCTGGCAGGTGCGAGGTTGTGAGTTCAATCCCCGGTGCCCCCCGCCAAAAAAAAGAAAAGAAGAGAAAAAAAGAAAAGCCCAGGACCTGATGAATTCACTGCCTAATCCTACAAGACATCCAGGGAGGATATAATGTCACTATCCCTCAAACTCTTTAATGAAATTGAAAGAGAAGTACTTCCAAACTCACTCCTGGAAGCTAACATTACCCTAATTCCAAAACCAGACAAGGATCCAACTAAAAAAGAAATCTACAGGCCAATCTTTTTACTGAACATAGAGGCAAAAATCTCAATGAAATATTGGCAAATGAATGCAACAAATCATCAAAAAGAGCATATACATCATGACCAAATAGGCTTCATCCCAAGGATGCAAGGATGGTTCAACATACACAAATTGATAAATGTAATACATCACATAAATAGAAGCAAGTAGAAAAATCACATGATCATCTCAATAGATACAGAAAAGGCCTTTGACAAAATTCAGCATCCATTCATGACAAAAAAAGAAAAACTAAAAAAATACACATAGAAGGACCCTCTCTCAATCTGATAAAACTCATTTACAACAAAACTTCTACCAACATAATATTAAATGGGAAAAGCTGAAAGCCTTCCCTCTAAAATCAGGAACAAGACAAGGATGTCCAGTATCACCACACCTGTCCAGTATAGTAGTTGAAATATTATTCAAAGCAATCCAGCAAGAGAAAGAAATAAAGGGGACACAAATAGAAAAGCAAGAAGTCAAATTATCACTGTTTGCAGGTAACATAATCTTTACACTGAAGACCCAAATATTCCATCAAGGCTCTTAGAATTAATAACCAAATTCAGCAACATAGCAGGATACAAAATCAATATACAAAAGTCAGTAGCATTTTTCTACATCAATAATGAAACCATTAAGAAAGAAATTAGAAAACAATACCATTCACCATAACATCAAGAAAAATTAAATACTTAGAAATTAACCTAACCAAGGATGTGAAAGAATTCTACAGTGACAATTACAGTAGTCTGAAAAAGGAGATTGAAGGGGACATTAGACAACAGAAAAACACCTCCTGTTCCTGGATAGGCAGAATCAATATTGTCAAAATAGTCATTCTCCCAAAACTTGTATACAGATTTGATGCAATTCCTATCAAAATACTAACAACATTCCTCACAGAAATAGAAAAAACAATTTTAAAATTCATATGGAACCAGAAGGGACCCAGAATAGCACAAAGAGTACTGGGCAATAAGAATAAAGCAGCAGCTGGGCATGGTGGCACATGCCTTTAATCTTAGCACTCAGGAGGCTGAGGTAGGAGGAGCGTTGTGAGTTCAAGGCTGCCTTGGGCTACAACGCGAGTGCAAGTCTGGTCTGAGCTACGTAGTGTGACCCTGCCTCAAAAAACTAGGGCCGGAAGTTTGGCTCAGTGGCTTAAGCATCTGTCAGGCAGGCGTGAGGCTGTGAGTTCAATCCCTGGTGCTGCACAAGAAAAAAAAAAAAAAGAATAAAGCAGGAGTCATTACAATACTAGACTTCAAGTTATATTACAAAGTTATAGTAACAAAAACAGCATGTGGACCAGTGGAAAAAATAGAGGATACAGAAACAACTCTAACAACGTGAGCACAAGGCAGACCTGAGCTACATAGTGCAACCCTGCCTCGAAAAACTAGGGCCGGGAGTTTGGCTCAGTGGCTTAAGCGCCTGTCTCGCAGGTGCGAGGTTGTGAATTTGATCCCCGGTGCTGCAAAAAAAAAAAGAAAGAAAGAAAAAAAGAAACAACCCTAGATACATTCAGTCACCTGATCTTTGACAAAGGGCTCAAAAACATACTCTGGAGAAAAGACAGCTTCTTTAACAAATGGTGCTGGGAAAGTTCTCTATCCACATGCAAAAGACTGAAGTTAGACCCATATCCTTCAGTACATAATAAATAACCACTGTGGAAATCTGTATGGATATTCTTTAAAAAACTTAAAATAGAAATCCTATTTGACTAAGCTATTCCCTGCCTATGATCTTCCTGAAAGAGTTAAAGACACCATATTACAGCAACACAAACATACCCATATTTATAGCAGCACGATTCATAACAGCTAAATTATAGAAGTGACTTACATGCCCATCAACAGATGAATGGATAAGGAATATACACAATGCAGTACTATTCTGCCATAAAGAAGAATAAACTTACATTTGTAGGAAAATGGATGCACCTTGACACAATAATATTAAGAGAGATAAATCAGACATGCAAGCTTAAATAGCACATGATTTTTCTTATATGAGAAACCCAAAATGTAAACAAAGAGCAAAATAAAATATAGACAATAGGAAACAGGGAGATAAATCTTTGGCAAAAGGGATGATGATATCAAGAGATGGAGCCACACAAATCACTTGTAGCTAATATAAGCAGGTAGAAGTTTATTAACAAATTCTGGGCAGCTCAAAGTGATGCCTCAAATCCTACCACCCACCAGGCCCATGAAGTCTCTTCTGATGCTATGGGTAGGCATGACAAGACAGTTGCCCTCTTGGTGCTGGACACTTCCAGAATGAGTGCTACCTATGGTCCCTGGCAAGGGCTGCCTCTGTCAGTACCACCACCCCTCATCAGAACACATTCCCCTCCTTCCTCTGCTCTGGCTTCCACCAGCCTCAAGTTCTCAGTCCAGACTGGTAAGTTAGGCACATATCAAGGCTGCAAGAAAGACTAGAAAAGCAAGTATTTGGCACGATCAGTTTTTAGGAGGAGAGGTAGGCTCTGCCTCCTAAGGGAAGCCCCAAACATAGGAAGAGAGCAAGTCCAATGCCATGAAACCAAAATTATTGTCTCCCATACTAGTTTTTAATATCACACTATCCAAAGTTAAATAATCAAACAACACAAAGAAGAAAGTGATAAACTTAGAAGTCTCCCTTCCCTAGCCTTCTCAGGCCCACTTGCCACAAGGACTAACAATAAGCTGTGTTTTGCAAGCCTGCAGAGGTGTCCCCTGGATATCTGGCTATAAATAAGTACAGCCACCCTTTAGTATCCACTAGGGATGGGCTCCAGGACCCTCAGCAGGTACCAAAGTCAGCAGGTCCTCAAGTCCCTCTATCAAATGATATTTGCATCAAACTCACCCTCATCCTCCTGTATACTTTAAATCATCTCCAGGTACTTAAAATAAAATATAAATGTTATGTCAGTAGTAGTTATACTCAGGCATGGTGGCGCACACCTTTAATCCCAGCACTCGGGAGGCTGAGGCAGGAGGATTGTTGTGAGTTCGAGAGCAGCCTGGGCTACAAAGTGAGTTTAAGGCCAGCCTGAACTGAATAGTGAGACCTTGTCTTAAAAAATAGGGCCAGGCTTGGGCTACAATGTGATCAAGGCCAACCTGAACTACATAGTGCAACCCTGCCTCAAGAAAAAATAGGACTGGGAGTTTGGCTCAGTGGCTTAAGCCACGTGCTTGGCAGGCATGAGGTTGTAAGTTCAATCCCTGGTACCAAAACAAAATAATTTAGAAAATAATAACAAACAAAAAAAAGTCCCTACATGTTTAGGACAGTTTCAGTTTTTTCCAAGTACTTTTGATGCATGGTTGGTTGAATACAGAGGGTGAACTGTATGTATATATCTGTATATAAGATGCCTGTGTATAATGTAATGTGATAAGTATGTATATGCACCAGTATATACTTATATAAATATACTTTTGATACCAAAATTTGTATATCTGGATCCATTTAATATAGTATCTATAAGCACATATGTAATTTTCTCTGTATCAAAATTGGCCCATTCAACACATAACCATCTAACACGCTGCTTCTCTCTACATTACCATGTCTCTTTTTTTCGAGGTGTTACCTTTATTAATGTGCAATAATCATCGCTTTAAAGTAGTACAAAAAACTCAAACTGGGTCAGAGACAAGGTTTACAACCTACACTACCATATCTGGACCTATTCCTATGCCAGCGCACGCATGTCTAATTCATCCTTTCTGACCACAGCATAGCATGTCACTGGGCGGATGTGCCATGCCTAACTAGCCAGTCCTTTGCAGATGGACATTTAGACTCTTTGCAGTTTGGGGCACCAATAAGCCGTGCTGCCAGGAACATCACTGCACAAATGTCTGTGTGGACTTGTACGAGTAGAGAGACCCATGGAATAAATTCCTGGAAGGGGAGATTTGGCTCAAAAAGAGCACGCACTTATGCTCTCAGTATACAGTGCCAAACTGCCTTCCAAAAACTCTGCGCCAATTTGCAGCGCAGTCCTATCTATCAGCGGCCTGTAAGCGTTTTCCCCCAAGCCGTGCACAGTCTGGCTGCTGACTCCCCCTTTCCTATTCACCTATTACTTGCACAGCCTGCATTTCATGGCCACAGTGCCTTTATCCATGCTACCTCCATAGCCTAAAATCTCCTTCCTACCTGTCTGCCAGATGAAAACGCACGCGCCCTGTAAGGTCCCGGCTCGGATAGCGCTTCTTCACTATAGCCCGCATGGCCTGAGATTCCGGGGTCCCTTTCCTGTAGGACACCCCCCCCCGCTCCCGCGCGCGCGCACAGTGACATCTCCAGAGCAAGGACGTTGTTTTCCTTTTCCACCGTCTCCATTCCTTGAACCTGAACCATCTAGAAGTGTTCAGCAATCACGCATCCAACCAGCCATCTGTGTTTTAGAAGAGAAATGCTTTGGGAAACGACAGCCGGGAAGTCCGAGGGTTCACAGAGCCGACTGTATTATTTTTTCCCCACTCCCAGCACACCACCTCATCCCCTCCCCTACTCTCAAAGACTACGAGCCTCACGTCCCTGGGTCCCCAGCGTCACGTCAGAGGCCCGCCCCGGGAGGCTCGTCTGCTCCGCGGAGATGTCACCCTCCCCGCCCCCTGTCAGTCAGGCGGAGGGGGCGGCGCAGCCGCCAGAGGGTGCGCTGAGCTCAGAGCTGCCGCAGCGCCGGAGCTGGAGCCGGAGCCCGAGCGCGAGAGCGAGCTGGAGCGAGGAGTCCCCTCGGTGGCAACGCAACCGGGGCCGGGCACTGCTGCGCCCCTACTCAGGCCCCGTGACCCGAGCGCCCGGCCGCGGCCGGATCCCCCGCTAGCCCGGAGCTCACCCCGCCAGCTCTAGCCGAGCCTCCCTCTCTGCTCGCCGCAGCTGCCGCAGCCGCCTCTCCATTCCCAGCCCGGGCCCCGCATCCAGGTGAGGCGGCCGCGCGCGGGGATGGGGAATGGGCTAGGGACCCGGAGGGACTGGGGCAGGGTGAGACTGGAAAAGGCCGTGGGGCTGGAGATGGGGAAGGGGATAGAAGGTGGAGCGGGGCTGCAGTGAGAGGGTGGGTGCGCGTCAGTGTGCACCCCGGGGTACGTGTGTCTGTTTCTCTGTGTTTGCAACCGTCTGAGTGGCCGTGTGGACGTGCGTCCGAGCTCGTGTGTGTCGGGGGGCCCGTGCGCGTTTGAGTGCATATCCTGTATGTGCACGTGAGCGTATCCGCGGTGTATGTTTGTGTGCATGACCGTGTGACTGTCGTGTGTGTGTGTATGTGTGTGGGCAGGCTACGGATCTTCGCGCCAAGCCCAGCACCCCGGTTCTGCGGGGCTGCAGGTTGCAGGGCTCCGGATAACAGAGGCCGTGGCCCCTCCCGCGTCCTGGGTTTCAAGGACGCTGGGACTCGCCATGGCCCTGAGGCCTCGCACTAGAGAGTCCGAGGAGGAAGGGGCTCCGGGCCCAGAAGTGGCGCCCTGGCGCGGGGAGGGGGGCGCCGCGTCCCTCGGGAGGGGCTGGCTAGGGGTGCCGAGCCAGAGTGCCGGTGCCCGTGTCTTCGCCCTCCCCAGGCCGCCAGGATGGACGTGTTCATGAAGGGCCTGTCCATGGCCAAGGAGGGCGTTGTGGCTGCCGCTGAGAAAACCAAGCAGGGGGTCACCGAGGCCGCGGAGAAGACCAAGGAGGGCGTCCTCTACGTCGGTGGGCTTACGGGGTTGCAGGGTTCGGGTGTCCTCTGAGGGTGTGGGGACGGGGTCCTCACAGAGAGTGAGTGATCGGGACAGGAGAATATGAGTCAGCAGACAGGCGGGGTCAGCAGGGGTCACTGGGGACAGAGCCCATGGAAGCCTGGGTTGGTGGAGGACTGAAGGCGGGATTCTGCTGAAGGACCAAGGACCACTGCAATGATCAAAGCAGAGAACCTCCTTTTTTAAAATCTCTATTACCGTTATTAATAGTTACCTGGTTTTGAACCCATGCTCTAGGACCAAGTGCTGTGTAAATTACGATTACATCCCTTACCACATTTAACGATCCCAGCCCATTCCACAGAGCAGGGACGTTGGGGCTCCCAGGGACCTACTTACCTTGCCCAAGGTCACACAGCTGATTAAACCGGAAGCAAGGGTCTGAACCCTGCTTTCTAGATTCTGAAGCCCCACTCTGTGTGGTCCCTCCTGCCCCTATTAGTTGGGGCTCGTTCAGCCATCACCAGGGATAGGTTGCTCACCAGGTCCCTCTGCCTCCCATCGCCTGCGGCTCCACTGTCACCAGCTCTCCTGTCGTCCACCCTCCTTGCAGCTACCAGCTGGTGTTAGGAGAAAGGCCAGGTGGTTAAAATCTCTCTCCTTAAGTGTGAAAGGAGCTTATAGGGTCATTTACATAAAGAGAGGACAGGCTGGAATTTACACTTAACTGATTTTTGGAGCCCTTATGGTGACGAGGTTCACTTGTGTGCAGCAGGTATAAGTATCCCTTATGCAGGCTTAATGGAACTAGTAAATTGCCCAAAGGTCACAGCAGATTTGAACTATACAAATGCGAATATTTCGTGACCACCTACTGTGTGACAAGCATTGTGTGCATCCTGGGGATGTACCAGTGAAGAGCAGACAAGGGTGCCTCATCTCCTCATGACTGAGTGTTTCGATGGTGGAGTTTTGGATAGGATAGAAAGAGGTAGCATTTGAGCCTGAATAATAGGAGTCAGCTGACATAGGGTAGAAGGTAGGTGTGAAAGCCTTTGAATGCACAGAGAGCAGAGAGCAATGGTAGGAGATGAGCTCAGGTTGGTGGTCACAAGGAGATCCTTATAGGGCCAGAGCAAAACATTCCTGTAATTGCAGTGAGAGATTGTAAACAACAGACTGGCATGATCTGACTTCAGTTTAGAAATGTCTCTCAGGCCTTTGGGGACAGAGCAAATTACAGGGCATCCCCTTGAGGAATAGTGTAGCCACCAGAAGAGGGTGGCCTGGGTGAGGGCAGAAGTGACAGAGACAGGGAGAAGCCTTGAGCCCACGTCTGCCTGACCCCAGCCCTGGCCTCCTTCCCAGCCCTATCAATCCACTCCTGTTGACCCCTGGCATCCCTGTCACTGTGTCATCTAACAGACTTCACCCCTGCAAGCCACACTGCCCTCCTCTTCAGATTGGCACCTCCTGCCCAGGGTCCTCCCCAAATAGCCCCCCAGTCCCTGCACATTAAAGCTTCAGCTCCCTGTAGCCTCACATCCAGTGCCCCTCGTGACCCTGCCTCAGTCTACATTCCAACTTCATTTCTCAACATGCCCATTGTTCTTGGCACATGGGCCTGCCCAGTCATGCTTCTGTGTCTTGCTGCATGATTCCCGGAACCTGAATCACCCTCCACAATCTCCTTCCGGAATACTCACCTGCTCCCATTTCTCCAGGCCCAGGCAGTATTCCTTCTGCCCTCATGAAACCCCTGGAGGCTAATACTTGAGGACCCCACTAGTTGAGGTCCAGGAACTGAACCTGCTCCTCTCTCACCCCATTCAGACAGTGAGTGACTAGCCCAGGTCCTGGCACAGCGCAAACAAGCATTTGCAGGAAGCCAATGGGGGCCATGCAACCTGCCCACTCCTGTCTCTGGGTTCTGGCTGGCCTTTGCCCTAAGCATCCTTCTGTCCACACCTGCCTCACTTTCTACTCTGTCCGCAGGTCTCAGCCCACCCAGAGGCTCACTTCCGAATTCAACAGCAGTTGTCTAGGTTGCTAAATTCTCAACTGAAAGACCCTCCACTCCCTGGGGCCTCCCTACCCCAGCTTAGGGCTTCTTGCCTTTCCTAGTGGCCTTTCCATTTTGATGTGACTGAGGTGCTGCCTTCCTGGGAAGGCCCAGCCAATGTCCTGAGTGCCCATCACAGTGTTCACACCACCCTTAGGCCCATATGAACCTGAGTCCACTTTAAACAGAATGAAGGGTCTAAGGGTCTGACCCTTGTTAGGAGGAGATAATGTAGAAAAAACGGAGTGGGATAGTGAGACATGGACAGTCACACATCAGGGGCACTGGGGACACCTTTCAAAATACAAAGCTTTGTTCCCCAGCTGCACCTGGCCCCCAGCCTAGGCCGTGCACTCCTACAGTACATGGTAACAGGAATTTGGGAGGCAGAAACACCTGAATTTCAATGCCCATTCAGACACTTACTGGTTTCAGGGCCCTTCCCAAGCTTCTGTTTCCTACCTGGGAGACAGGGACACTGACAGTACCCTCCTCGCAGGCTGGGGAGAGGAGTGCTGAAATGGTGTGAGTCACTGCTTTGCAGCCCCTGAGAGGGGGTAACTGGTGTCAGGTCAGTAGGGGGAAATGGAAAGCCTAAGGAAGGAACTGTGGGGCCCAGTGTGATTAATACTGGGGCAGGACTTGCAAGATGGGGGTACCAGCAAGGCAAGAATGAGGCCAGGGTACCCACTGCTACCCAAGTCCTTCTGCCCATGCTGTAACCCCCGTGCAGTGCCAGACTCCTTACATGTGCTCTTTTTCTCCCTGTAGGAAGCAAGACCCGAGAGGGGGTGGTACAAGGTGTGGCCTCAGGTACCAGCTCAGCCCTGGCACAATCCCCTTCCCTATCATCAGGCCGGGAGGGTGGGACGGCTCCCCAGGCTTCTGTGGGGAGTGCCCCTGGGAAGGGCAGGCTGTAGGATGTTATGGGGGGGCATCTGTGCCTCCTTAACCCTGACCCCTCAATCCCTTCCCCAAATCCCTTGGTGCTCCAGTGGCTGAGAAAACCAAGGAGCAGGCGTCACATCTGGGAGGAGCCGTGTTCTCCGGGGCTGGGAACATCGCAGCAGCCACAGGCCTGGTGAAGAAGGAGGAGTTCCCCACCGACCTGAAGGTGAGTGACTGTGCCACACACACACCAGGCACACAAATAAACAGTATCCTCCCCTGCACGCATGGCCAGCCTGGGGCACAAACATCCTGGCCTCCCATTCTCCAGGGCTCAGAATGAGGCCATCCATGCACTCAGGATGTGTGCGTAGATGCAGTGCTCCCTGTGACAGGGACCCAGAATGGGCTGTGTGCATGATCCCACTTGCTAGTATGACCCAGCCCACTTCTGGCCACATCTGTCCGAGTTATTCACTTCATTAAATGAATGTCCATGCCAGCAAGGAATTGTTCTAGAGGCTCCTGCAGTGAATGGAATCCTGCTGATGTTGTGGTGAGAAGAGATGGTAAAAAGCAAGCCAATAAACCAGGTGATTTCTAATAGGGATAGGTACTGGGAAGAAAAGAAAACAAAAGTAATAGGACAAAGTCAACGGGTGAGAGGGTTACATGAGCCAGAAGGTCTTCACTGAGAAAGCGATGTCTAAACTGACACCCAAGGGATGAGATAGAAATGCAAGAAATGTATTTCAGCTAAGAATTGCAAACACAAAGGCCCTGGGGCAGGTGTGAGCAACCTTACTGTGGGAGGGGTCTGTGTGTCACACATTTGTGCAAATTTGTTTCTCCAGTGGAGTGACAGTGGCTGCACATGTAAGCATGAAGACAGAGGACTCCATTAGGACATCGGGTAGGGAAAGAGCTGTGGGCTCCTGAGCCCCATGAAACAACTCTACTATTCCCTGACTGTGTGGCCCAGGACAGCTCCCATCATGTCTCTGAGCCTGATTATCTGCTGGCAACACAAAGATGAACACACTAGTCCTTAGGCAGGTTAGAGATAATACAGATGAGAAAGTCTCAAAATCTAAACATGTATCAGCATCACCAGGAGGCCCCGTGATAACACAAGTCAACCCCATCCTTAGAACTTCTAGTTCAGTAGATCTGAGTTGGGGACCAAGAATTTTTGTTTCTAACAAGTATGCCAGTGATGCCAAAGCTGCGATCCCAGGAGGCACACTTTGTGAATCACCGAGATACAGACAGAGCCTGGCTGGCATACAGTGAGGGGCCAGTTTGACCACATGGTCATGCAAGCAGTCTGTGTCTGCTCCCAGAGGGTTGTGTGATAACAGGTAGGCATGGAGAAGTACCACAAGGACAGTGTGCCCTGTGCAACTATATACACCTGTCTACACAGTCCTCCTGTGACTCCTGTGTCTATCCCCAACATGGAAGTGGAGGCTGTTTGACATCTGGTTTGAATGATCAGGGTGTGGTCTAGGTGAGGGTATCTACCAGCTGGGGAGACCCCATACCACCCTCTACTCCAGACATTTCGCACAGTTGGTTCCTTCCATGGTTCAAAGCCTTGGTCTTCACTTAGTAATTCTCGTTCCAGTGCTGTCTCCACATTTTACCATCTATATAATTTCCATTTCCTATAATCATGTTACTAGTGATCATTCCCATTCATTCATCCCTAGACATTTTACATGGAGTGACTCATCAAATCTTTACAGTGTCACTCTGAGAAAGGTACTATCACTCACCCATTTTACAGATAAAGGAATTGAGGCTCAGAGGTGAGGCATCTTGCCAGAGGTCCCTCTGCCTCCTTCCGTTGTAAGGCTGTCGGGATCATAAGCTTAGGTCCATATCATGGGAGTCACTTTGTGCCAACACAGTCCCAGGCCCTGTGCTAGGTGCTGGGGTACAGAGAGTGGCAGGTCTGGGCCTGATATGCCTTCCTGAGGGTCTTCGTGACAGGCTTTTGAACAGTCATTTCTCTCTGGTCATTTTTCTCCTACCGGTGCTTGGAAACACCTCATGGCTGCTCTCTCAAGGGACTCACGATTAGAGTCACAATCCAAACAGCAACACTTCAAGGTTCCCAGGGGTGAGGGAACCCAGGCAAGCTCACAGCCAGCACGACTGATGATTCCCACCTTCCAGCCTGCTTTCAATACATTATCATGGACTCCTCACTGTGGTTCCTCAAAGCACACAGCCTCACCTCGCTCTCCATCCCAGGCTGCTGTGATTTGAGGTGAAACAACTTACCTGATGCCAGATAGCTAGCAAGTGGCCAGGCTGGGATTTTTCTAAGTGAATTTTTTTGTTTTGATGCTGGGAATGGACCTCAGGGCCTCATGTTTGCTGAGCATGTGCTCTACCACTGAACTATACACCCAACTCTTAAGTGACTTTTTATTGAAGTACAATGGACATGCAAAAAGCATCCAGCACCATGAAATTTTCAGAAGGGGAGCTCCCCTACATAACCAGCAGTCAGCTCAAGACAGAACATCAGCCCCCCCCCCACACACACACACTTCCTTTGTTCTCCCCTCCAAGTCCCTACCCCTAAAGCCAGGACCAGGCAGAGACAAGTGAAGTGAAGGGTAGGGGGCACCCACTCACAGGGCTACATCTGTAGGGTCCTGGAAGCCAATGCTTCCCTAGCACTTGAACCCTGTGTGCCTGCTTTCAATACATTATCATGGAATCCTCACTGTGGTTCCTCAAAGCACACGGCCTCACCTCGATCTGACTTCACCTCAATCTTTGGCCCTACAGACCCACCCTCCAAGAGTACCTGCTTCCTCACTTCTACCACCATAAATTAGGTGTTTCTTTATACAACAGAAAGGTGGGGTTTGTTTGTTTGTTTTGGTACCAGGGATCGAACTCACAACCTCACACTTACCAGGCAAGCGCTTGAGCCGCTGAGCTAAATCCCCAGCCCGAGTTAGACGTTTCTTAACTTCATGTAAATATCTTCATGAAAGTATATGCCATCGTTCTTCATTCTTGTGTGCTATTCCACTATGGGACTGGATCATAATGCATGCATGCATTCAGTCTGCACATATAGCTTGCTTGCAAATTATGCACTCAGGCTAGGATTTATAACACTGTTTTGTCCCTGAGTTCTGCTCATAGCTGGGTGACTTGGGGCAATCAAACATTCCCCCACATCCTGCGCCTCGGTACACCCATCTCTGCAAGAGGAATAAACCAGGTCAGGAGCTGTAAACTCATGGGTCCACCTAGACAGGGACTGTGGTCGTGTGTCCCTCTGTGCAACTAGCTCAGTCCTGTTTTGTGCACATACATGTGCTCACCTGCAGGTGGCCAGCCGTGTATTTGGCAGCCCCCCACGTGCATGCCTGCTGATCTGTGTCTATTTGGGCAGCAGATGCAAGGGGGAGGGGAGAGTCTTAGCTCACACATCCAAGCAACACCATGAGCTGTTGCTTCCAGCTTATCTTAAAATAGCAACAGTGAAGAAACCAGGCCATGCTGGGCCCTGGGGGAGGGATGAGTGGAAGGTGGCAGGGGAATGGCTCAGAGCCCCTGCCCATCCCTGTCCCTAAGCCTCCACCTCCCTCCAGCCCTGGAGGGGAGTCTCCAGGGTTCTCTCTGGGGTCCTGCCATCCCTCGGAGCCAGACGCAAAGGAGGAAGGGATAAATGTGTGACTGGGTGTGCTGTCTCCCCCTGTTCCACCCAGTCACAAATGATGGACGTGCAGAGGCTGCCAGGTGCTGGGGGAGAGGCACAGAGAGCCTAGCACTCTGGCCCCCCACACTCCCAGCTTCGGGTGATGATCAGGAAGGATTTCATCCTCACACCAGCCCACTTCCAAGGTGCTCCAAATAAAAGGTTCAATTAAAAATTCTTGGGCTGCCAACCCTTCCTTACCTTCCTGCACACTTCCAATCAGCCAGAGGCTTACCAGCGTAGATATTCGGGGGTATCCCTGCTGTCCTCACCAGCCTTGCCCTTCTCTGCCCACAGCCAGAGGAAGTGGCCCAGGAAGCTGCTGAGGAGCCACTAATTGAGCCCTTGATGGAGCCAGAAGGGGAAAGTTATGAGGAACCACCCCAGGTGAGGGGGTAGCAGGGCTGGGTGGGTCTCTGGGCAGCCAGGAAGATTGCTGCCAATTCTAGCCCTGGTGGGTGGTCCCTTGCATGATAAGGTTGAGAACTGAGCTTCCATCCTTTGCCTCTTTAGAACCCAAGCGGCAGGAAGTGGAAGGAGGGGAGAACAGATGGGGTCTAAAAGAACCCAGGGAACCCTGCTGTTCCCAGCTCTTGGTTCCTCCAGGCCTAAGGGGTGGGGCTGCACTATCCTCCGGGGGACCCTGCGGCCAGGGTTGGCTGTTCGTCTCCAATCCCTTCTCTTTTGCTCTTCTCTACCCCACCTATCCCTCTGATGCAGGAGGAGTATCAGGAATATGAGCCAGAGGCGTAAGGGACCAGGACGGCCCCCACCAGCAGCACAATTCCTTCCCAGTCCCTGCCCCACCCCCCAGAGCCAGGGCTGTCCTTCTACCCTTTCCCCCCAAAACGAGATCTTCCTCCTCCGAGGCGCCCCCTTGGAGCCTGTTGTGTCTGTTCATCTGTCTATCCTACCGGGCCGCGTCCAACCCTGGGGCATGGACTGGGCCGGGGCTTCGGCCGCGGCTAGGAGCCTCGCCCCACCAGTGTGGCCCCTCCTGGTCCCACCCTGTCCAGTGTCTGTGCGGATGTAGCATGTTCTATGTGTTTTTAAACGAAGATAGAAAAGCGACGGCTCCTCCAACACCCCGACAGAGGCTCTCCAAGGGGCCCCCGGGCAGCCCCAGAGCACCCCATCACACTCCCACACCGACCCCAGGAACTTTTTTTTTTAACCAAAACCAGGAGCCAGGCTGTGCCACGCCCCCTCCCTCAGCCGGCCCGGTCCGAGCGCGGGCCCCGTGTGTTGTGATTGTGGCATGGAGAGCCCCCTACCCCACCCCGTGTGAGCGTGTTCCGGGCGGGCGGGCCCGGCCGCCCCCACCCGCGTGTGTCCATGAATAAAGCCAATCTGTCTGTAGCCAGCGCCGCATGGGCAGGGTTGAGCGCCTGGTGGCAGAGGCAATTGGGCTTCCGGGTCCCGGAATGGCCCTCTGCTCTTCGGGGTCTGCCACACTCGACGCAAGCATAGGACTGACTACCCTGGACCTCTACTTCTCCATCTTCTACTGTTCATCCAGGCCCAAGACCTGGAGGGGTAGAGGGTCTCCTCTGGGTTAGGACACGGAGTTGACTGGGTGGCTGAAAGGTGGCTCGAGGGTGCCACCTGCTGGGCTACAACACACTTACGGGGGTATAAGGCCGAGGGAAGCCCCGCGCCGCACAGGCAGCGAGGGGCGCGCATGCACTTACGCAGGCCCTCAGGCGCGAACCGGGTGAGCCCAACCGGGCCAGCGCACACGTGCAGACACGCGGGCTCTCAGTGCCACACGCGCCTGGGAGAAGTCTTCAGAAATCAGCCGTGCTGGCACAGAAAGACTCCGTTACACGCAGACAGACCGCTTCCCGCTGCAGAACGTGTACACATACACATACCTACCCACATCTGCCCAACGCAGAAAAACGCAGAAAGGGAAGGAGCAATGGGCCAGTGCGCCAGAAGAGGACAGAGGTCTGGGACGCGGTGTTCCACTCCTCCTAGAAGGGCGCCTGAAAGTTTGAGTTCTCGGTGGAAGTGGGTCTGTAGACCTCTCAGAAGGCGTCCAAGAGCCTTGAGCAGACCAGGATCAGCACTAGGGGGCCCCCAATACCGCCTCGGAGAGAGGAAGAAAGGGGTGGCGATCTTCTAGGTTCTGCGCAGACGCCCCACCTCCAGCAGAGAAAAATCGCCGTCTTTATTGGCTCCGAAGCTCCCCCTCAGCGCCCCGCCCTTATTGGCGCGGCGCCCGGCTCTCGTTGGCTGCAGAGACTCCGCCCCTGCCTTGCAGGCAGCTGGCGGGGCATTGCAGAAGAGGCTTCCAGCCTCGCCCGCCCTTTCATTCCTCAGCCAGGACCCAGTGCAGAACCGAAGCCCACTCCTTAACCCTTCCACTCCAACGCTGGAAGATGCTTGCTCTATTTACTCAACCCCCGAACATCTGCGCCTCCTTCTCCCCGGGATCATCAGAGGCGAGGCGATTCCAGGCCTGGAAAGGCCTCCTGCACGGCGGGAGACCAGTCTGCTCGGGTCACCTTGGTCTGCAGTGTGTGTGGTGGTGGTGGTGGTGGGGTTCTTTATTGTAGGAAGCAGGAAGCAGCTGGCAGATGAACAGCGAGAGTTGTGTGCGTGTGCGTGTCAGTGTGTCTGTGTTTAGAGAGAACAGGTGAGTTTGGAGTCTCTGATTCCAGTGCCGGTTGGAGGAGCTTGAAATCCCTTTGGGCTGAATTAAGTCACTATCCTTGGGGATGGCCAACTCATGACCCTCGGGCTGAATAGGGCCTCTAGGTACGTTTCATTTGCTACACCAGGTTTTAAATTTTAAAAATTTGAATACCTTTGGGCTGTGCACACCTTTTCCAGTTGGCCACGATCTCTTGGTTCCTTTCTCTCCTTACTGTATTACACATATCCATTTATTTCATTTTCATGAACCGCCTGCCCTCTAAAGAAGAGTTTGTGATTTCCAATCCAGCAACTGCACCTGATCCATTTTTAGATGCCAAAACTAGGTTTACCACCTGGACTGAGGGGAGATTTATTCCTCCTTCCCCAGTGCCAAGCCCTACACCTGGCCCCACTGTGCATGGTTCTGCTCAGAGGACAATGTTCTCATCTGTCAGGGTCACTTTAAATTCATTCCAGGCACAGGCCCAGAAGCATCAGCCCTGTGTCAGACGGCAGTGTGTGTGTAAGGCCACACAGCTCGCGGGCTCCACCCACGTGACAGGCACAGAGCTAGTTCCCAAGTGACCAGTATATCCCAGGCATGTGGTACTTACTGCCACTCACTTCACTTGAAACCAGCTTCAAGGATTGCTTGTTGTGAAGCCCAACTTATAGATGAGGAATTGGGGGTTAGAGAGGCAAAGCCATCTGCCCTAATCACATTGGTGGGAAGTGGTAAAGGCCACTCTGAGCCCCAAGACTGACTCCAAAGCACAATGCCTTTGGAATTTCGAAAATAAGCATTCTCTAGCATTGAAGTGAGACAAACAAATGAAGCACACCTGCATTAGAAAAACATGGAGAGCAGCAATGTGAGGATTCCAGACACCTCTGTAATGTTATGAAGACTGGGAGCAACGTTGTGTGCGTGCGTGTATGAATCTGAGCTGTGTGCACACATCTGTGGTATGGGCGTGCATATGAGCTCTATCTGTGTCTGTGTTCGTGTGTGTACACAGATGCTACCCATGTGTGTTGTGTGCATTCACTTAGTCAGCCAACAGTGTGTGTCACACATCTGCTCTCTTCTTAGAAGTGAGTGACTTCAGGGAACAGTCCTGCAGGCTGATGCCCTGTCACCTTACCTCCCATTGATCATAAAATGATCAAGATAATGGCAAGTATCATGAAGAACATAAAAAAGAGTGCTGTGGTGGAGTTGTAGGGAGGAAAGTGGGGAAAGCAACCTTAAAAAAGGGTGGCTGGGTCAGGTATCTGAGGAGGTGATGTGGACTCAGAACCTGAATGGAAAGAGGGTGGACTGGGGACATCTCAGGAAGACCAAGCACTGCAGGTAGAGGAAGTGCCCACCCCCGAGTTTGTGTGCAAAGTGTGATCAGTGAGGCTGAGACTGGTCAGGGGGCCTTCAGAGGTCCGTGCACTCAGGCACTCCTACTGGCCCCTACTTTCTCTTCTTTGCATGTGTTGTTTCCTCCATCGGAAGGAGCTGCCCTGAACTCTGCCTGTTTAAATCTTTCCTCCTTCTTGCCACTACTCATTAGACCAAGAGCAATTTTTTCTCACCACCCTTCTGCTGTTCAGATGCACACAGAAACCCCCATCCCACCCCTCCCCTTGATGAGGACTGGGGGCTGTCCTCATGTCCCCCCCACCATTCATCTGTCTATCTACCCCCACTGCCCAGTAATGCAACTTCCTGGCTTTCTCTGGGACTTTATTTTTGTTTTCTCCCTTCCCTATTTATAGCTCTCTCCCCTCCAAACCATCTCTGCATCTATCCCGTTGCCTAGAAACAAGCTCTGGGCTGAGGGTGGGGGAAGGCCAGACGGAGCCCAGGCGGGGGAAAGGAAGAGATGTCACCCACTCCCCTAACAGCACCATCCCCAGGCTTCCAGAAGCCCACTTTGCCCTCTGCCCATCACCCATGGATGTTTTTTAAAGAAAAAAACAAAATGTGAAAAACAGTCTTTTGTGAAGCCCTTCCAGGTTCCTACAGGGCATGACGAGTGTGATTTCACTCATGCCTCTTAACAGTCTCCCCTGCCTGAGGCTTTTTCAGATGGGGAAACTGAGGCTTCAGGAAACAAAAGTCCTACAGCCAAGGCTTTCTCATCAGAAACTCCGTGCTCTGAATTTGCTAGCCTTGGTCTGAAACACTGAAAGGTTTGAAAGCATAAGTAATTCCATAACATATTAACTGGAGGATGGTAAAGGAAAATGTATCTACAGTTCTGTCACATACTAAGCCACTAGTTACACCTCAGCCATGCCCTCTTCTGTGCCCCTGCAGTTCCCCTGCCATGGCCCTAACGTGCTCCTGCATACCCCCACCATGTCTTGCCCACGGCCACCACTATGTAGCCCCACATGCCCCCCATCATGCCCTCACCCTGACCAACTGCAAGTCCACAGACTGGAGCTAGAGGGTGGAGCTTTCCTCCTAGTTCTGTCATTTCACCAACTGCATGATATTTGTCCAAGCATGCAAACTTTGCCCAGCTCCAAAGTCAGGAGGCTAATTTCCACTCCTTAGGGCTAATAGAGAATTTAATAACTGTAGAATGCTATAAAATGTGAGTGATCAACTTGAACAGTTAATATTGTTATTGTTGATTTTACTATTAGGGCCGAGAGGCAAGGGAAGGGAGCTCAAATGAGTTCTGGGATTAGAGGGGAGTTCCTGAGCTGTGTCCGGACAGAAGGACCCCTTTTGGTCACAGAAAAAAGATCATGGGTTGGGGCTGCCTGAGAAGCCCTACTGTGCCTATTTTTCCTTCTCAAGTGTTTATGCCCTTCTGTCCTCCCCCAACCTCCCCAAAGGCCCACCTCTGCCTTCCAAACAGGCTTTCTGGGCAGAATGGGGGAGGGGCTGCTAAGGAGCAGCTGGGCCATGATTCAGCCTGAGTCACCCATCCAAATTCTGGGGCCACCCCCAGTTGGGCCAGGGCCTGCAGCTGCTGGGAGTAAGGGCATTGCAAACAGGGAGAGCATCTTTGGGTATCAGGGTGTGCTCCAGCATGCCCAGGCCAGGCAGTCACATGATCTCAGGCCAGCACAGTGATGGCTGGAGGCCATGCATAGAAGTTAGGGAGGGAAAATAAATCCATAAGCCTCAGTTAGTTATCTGCACTGAGGTAGCAGGTGTCTGTGTGTGTGTGTGTGTGTGTGGTGTGTCGTGTGTATCTGAGTAGGGTGATGGTATAGCTGGAGTGACTCCCAGCCTTGTCTCTTTCTGTTTCTTTGACCCTGGCAAGTTACAACTTCCCTGAAG
Organism: Dasyprocta punctata; assembly: GCA_004363535.1. Classification (NCBI taxonomy): domain Eukaryota; kingdom Metazoa; phylum Chordata; class Mammalia; order Rodentia; family Dasyproctidae; genus Dasyprocta; species Dasyprocta punctata. The sequence continues at coordinate 79,036 of RJWM01003817.1, forward strand.
GTCAGTCAGTTTCTTCACCTATTCAATGGGAGTAATTACTGTACCATCGTTGATGGCTTTCTTTAAGGATGAAATAGAGTGAAACATGCTGACTATAGAACACGTAGGAGCCAGTAAATGGCACACTGCCATCCTCATCATCTCAGGTACCTTAGGTTATGCACGGCATGAATGAGGTCAGGTGCATATCTGAGTGTCTGTACAAACCTTAAGGGGTGCAGGGTCTGAGTGTTGCTTGAAAGAGTATGTTGTGTGTATCCCCCTGAAGCACAAGAACTTTATAGAAAGTTGGGTTTATATGGTATTACCAATGTCCACACACATACACACAAAACACACACCTTCCTTAGGGACTGTAATTTGCTGAAATTCAACCTAGACCAGAACCAGTGTAAAGGTGAAGGGGTCCAGAACTATGGATACAGTAGTACTGGGATCTTGGACCTTGTCCAAAGCCTTCAGCTTCAGGCAAAGCTGGTATGAAAATAGCTGGCTAGGCCATGAAGGTGGGCCAAACTGTGTTTAATGGAATGGATATGAACATAACGTAGTCAAGGGAGGGTGGGCTAGCATGAGATACATAGTGTGTGTGAGTGACCACAAGCATGCACGGTGTGGCTTTGGGGGCTGGTTGCCATCTCTGCTCTGGTACAGTCTGCTTGTCTCCATGGTGCCTGTTGCCACACACACTTGCTTTTCAGAAAGTCACTGGGATTGTTTATTCCACCCCCGGCCTGGGCGCCAGCCAAGGAGCAGCAGGCACTTGTTTATCTTCTGGTACGTACGAGTGTGTATGGTTCCCCGGTGGCAGACCAACCCGAGACAGGCACATGTACATGCTCACATGGGTGTGGGTAGCCATGCTGGTCATCACAAGGTTAGCCAAAACCCCAAGCCTAGGCTTGCTCTCTCCATGTAGGAGCAAAGATGATCCGCCAGCAACTATGGATGCATCCTCAATTTGGCAGCCTCCAAAGTTCCTCCAGGAGAGTGTAAGAGTCATTTCCCCCTCATTAGTCCCTGATCCACCCCACCACCAGAAGAATCATTAGTCAGTGATTGACCAGGCCTGGGTCACTACCTGCTCCAAGAGCTGGAGTGGAATCTGCCCCACCCCACCACATAGACTGGGTTGAGGAAATGGTCCCCCAAGGAAAGTGGAGATCGATGATCAGAAAAGGGTTCATGGGCTGCACTTGCAGTAACAGTGGCATCCCCCCTCAAAGAACATATTACATAAGGGACTTGGTATTGTTTTTCCTCAGAGTTCTGAGAGCCTAGTGTTGTATATGGTGAAGTGAGGTTCAGAGAGACCTCAATCAAGGTCACACAGCTAGTAACTGGCAGCCAAGACTGATCCCACACAGACTGCCTTTCTGATCATTTTCAGTTCTTTCCCTGCCTTACCAAGTATTTTGTTTTGTTGTTTGAAGGTTTCCATTTTAAAAATTGGTATTAGCAACAAATCCCTTTGGAAGAAGAGTGGTTAGAGAGCATAGAAGAGGATGGGAAGAGGCCCTGACTGTACCTACAGACCAGACACAACCAGAGCTCTGTCCACATTCCCTTGGATGCTTTGATCATTTCTGGGCCCAGTAGTAGGATTTCAAACAGCAAAAGCCTGCATCTTTGTCAAAGAGATGCTCTCCAACTGCTGGAACCCACCCACCCCCTTCATTGTGGGTCAGAAATTGCCCCTTGCAACACACCCCAGGGATAGCCATTAAGCAACATCTTCCAGATGTCGGGATCTGCATACCCAACGACCCTTGCCCTTGTCTAGAAGAATTCTAAGGTGTGCATTTACCTCATTTTCTAAGACTACCCTGCAGACTCAAGCATCGCTCACCCACTGTGGTTGCTGGTTTAATAGCGACCTCTCATTGGCTGCCTTCCCTCCCTGGGCCATCTTTCCACTCCCCTGCTGGTGTCTTTCAACCTCAAATATAAATCACACACCTTCAATTTCATCTCAGCCCTGTGAGCTACCCCAGGGATCTGGATCCCACCTTTTCTTCCACCATGAGCATCTGGGCCAAACCCTTGTGCCTGTCCTCACTAGTGTCTTCCTTTTTACCTCAGTTCTGGCCCTTCCTATCAGGATTGCAATTCCTTCAAGTCTCTGCTGTAACCTTCCATTTCCCTGGTCAGACTGTCCTACTTCTTTTCCCTTCAGAACCCAGACTTTTCGAGAAAGGAGTCTACTTGTCTACTCCACTTTCTTACTCTCATTTAGTCCCCAACCTGCCCACCACCAAGTTGGCCTTTCACTCCTGCCACTCCATTGAAGGTGTGCTTATCAAGTGCTATGGCTCATTCTCAATGTCCTCCAAAGCCTCATGTGGTCGTAGGTGGGGCTTTTCAAGGTAGCTGGGATCCAGAGTGTGTGATGCTGGGACAAAAGTGTGTGATTACTAAAGTAGTTCACTGACTGGTTTGGTATCGTTCTGGGTATGGATAATGGGAAGGCCTATCTTGGGTGTGGGTGCTACCTGCCCTAAGGGCATGTGACCTGGACAGAATATAAGGGACAGAAAGACAGCTGCTGTCATTGTTTGCTGCTTCTTCTTTTTTTTGGGGGGGGGCTGCTTGAACTCATAACCTCTCGCCTGCCAGACAGGTGCATAAGTCACTGAGCCAAACTCCCAGCCCTGGTTTTTTGAAACAGGGTCTCACTGTGTAGCTCAGGCCAGCCTTGCGCTTGCATTGTAGCCCAAGCGGGCCTCGAACTCACAATGCTCCTCCTACCTCAGCCTCCCCAGTGCTGGGATTAAAGGCGTGCACCACCATGCCTGGCTATTTGCTGCTTCTTCACAACATCACTGCTTTACTGTCTTTCTCCCACCATGAACTCTTTCTGCTCTTCAAAGCCCCTCTGCCATGCCACCCTGCCTTGGTGTCAACTGACTATGGACTGAAACCTCCACAAACTGTGGGCTACAATAAACTTCTCCTTCTTTAACTTGGGTATCAGGTGTTTTGTCTTAGCAACAAGATAGTTACCAAGACATGAAGTTTCTAGTTACCTTCTTTTCAAACCCAGGGAACACCTTGCAGGCCACATTTTGCCTTCCTGATATGGCTGACACTACCCTCCTTCTGGAACCTTCTCTCCCCTTTGCTTTGAAACCATCACTCTTTTGGGTTTTCCTGGCTTCTCAGACCTCTGCTTCTCATTCTTCTTTGCAGCTTTCTTTTCCTACCCAGTCCCTTAGTGCTGATGCTCCTCAGGATGGCCTAGGGCCCTTGTGTCTCCCTCCATGTGTCAATATCCCTCACACAACCTCCTTCACCAGCTCTCAGTTGATGGGATTCCTAGTCTGACTTCAGCTGTGGCTCTTTTGGAGCTTAACTCTGTACTTTCATGTCTCGATGTGACCATCCTACAAGCCCTTACAATTCCCGGGGCTCATAAGGTGCACGTCTTCCATTCACCTGGCTCCTCAAGGCCAAACTTCAGAAGGGGCAGCAGAATCCTCTCTCTCTTTGTATCTACACCCATGCCTATTGGTATTTACCCCTAACTAGGTACCGAGTCTTTCCCTTCTTCTCCATCCCAACAGATGCTTTTGTGGCTCAGTTGTTATCATTTCTCATCTAAACAACTGCCAGAGCCTCCTCATGTATGTGCCGGCTTTACCCTGAACCAAGGTGAGCTTATTTTTTGGTTCTTACCATTTTCCATGTCTCGTGATTCTCCCCAAACCTCAGTTTATTCACCTGTGTCATCGAGCCAATAGTGTTATTTTTGAGGGTGGAGGGGGATGAAATGATGAATGAGGAATACACTCCGTAACCTCTGAAGCTAAGTGCCACTGAGGGCAGTGAATGAAACATTTTCAGGATCGGAGATATTAGGACTCCGCTTTGTAGAGAGTGCTGTCCGTGGTCCTGAAAGTTGGTCCACCACTCTGGCTTTCACCTTTGGGATGTTGGGGGAAGACGGTGGTTCCACTGATTTTTCTTCACTTGCCATCTAGATTTTTAAAAGATTGTAAGGTCACAGTGACTAAAAACAATAATTAAGCATGAGGCCTGCGGGACTTAAATTTTGTAAATTTGTAGTCCCAGCTGCACTATCAACTAGCTGTGTGACTAAGAACAAGTTACTTATCTATATCTGTTTTTTTTAATCTGAAAAAACGTGGGTGTGGTACTAATGTTAACATTAACTTGTTCCCGAGTGATTGGAAATTGAAATTAGATGAAACCTGAAACAAAACCTTAGCACGCTGTCTGTGCCTAGTGAAAGTTTTATTAACATTAGTTGTTACCATTTTTAGTAGGTGGTTCATAGTACAGATGCGAATGGCTTTTGTCACCTTCAGAACAATTACAGTTATTTTCTATGGGAAATCTAAGGGGAAAAAAAAGAAACACTTCTCCACTGTGAAATCTGGAGGGAGTGGGCAGCGAGTTCTCATGTCTTCGGCAATTGAGATTCAGCTGGGAGCTCCTGAACACCTACTTCACATGTTCAGGTGATTAATGTTAGCCCTATTTTCAGATAGGGACACTGAGGCTCAAAGAGGTGACCTGACTTGCTCGAGGGAATCCACTAGGAGAAGGCTTGCACAGACTGGAGTGAGGGCAGCCGCCCTGCTTGTGGAGCCCGGCAGAAGCAGAATGGAAGGAGCCTCTCCCGCAGCACCACCGCTTGCGTCCCCGGCACTCGCCGGCGCGTGGGCAGCGGCGAGACAAAGGACCGGGGGCGGGGCGGGTGGGGAGAGAAGGCCGGAAGTGCAGCCGAGGGGGAGGCGGGAAATTTCCTCGCAGAAGGAGCTTGGAGATCGCAACGACCTGGGTCCCCTCTCAGGCGCCGCACATTCTTGGACAAGTGGCCGTATCTCTCTGAGCAGCAACGCCCTCCTCGGGGAAAAAAGGGAGCGTTTTGGGGGCTCTACTGGTTGAGATCCAAGACAGCGCGCCCGGCCCCCGGCAGGCGCACCGCAAATGGGCAGCCTCTCCGCCCCTCAGTCTCCTGCTCCGTGAAATGGGAACCGGTTCGAGAAGGGCAGGGAACTCAGGAGCCCCGGGGCCGCAGGCACAGGCAGGATGAGGGGAGGCAGGTAAGGGGCACCCCTCCCTTCCTCGGCTCCTGTGTCCCGCCGGCACCGCCCCCTCCCGGTTCCGAGGCTGCCAGCGCGCATGCCCGGGGCGGGGCGCGGGCGGGAGCGCTGAGCGGGCTCGGGAGACAGCGGTTCGGAGTCCGCGGGTCCGCCCGCCAGCCCGGCCCTAGCAGCCGAGGCCGCTCGGGGCGGCGGCAGCGGGAGCCAGAGCGCAGCGACGACGAGCCAGAGCAGCTGCAGCGCCGGGTAAGCCCCCGCTCTCACCTGCGGCTCGTGGCCGGCGACGGCTCCGGCCCCCTCGGTGCTGAGGAGCCCGCTCCGCAGCCGCTGTCCAGGGTCCTCAAAGCCCACCCCACCCCGCGCCGGCTCGGCCCCGCGCGCCAGGTGCCCAGGTGTGCGCTGCGCGCAGCCGGGGGCGGCGAGTGTCCGTTTCCAGGCTCCTCGATGGGGCTGGGCGGGGCGGGGGCGGGTCCCGCAGCTGGGCCGAACCCCCTAGAGGCCCTGCGGGCCAGGCCGCCCCGCTTGTAGGACTGGGGCCCGCGTCCGGCCTCGCGGTGGTTGGATGCTTTGTTTCGCTCGGCGGTGCGGAGGGGGCGCTTCCCGCCACGGGGGGGAGGGGTCCACCCGCGTTGATTCATCTCCTTACTGGAGCGAGCTCGGCGCTCGAGTGGCTCTATTCGCACCACTGAACACACTCGCCGTTGCACAACCAGTGTGGCACACACTCCAGGACGCAGTCACACACACGCCGCATTCACACACGGGCGTCTCATCCTGGGGCGAGGCCAACAGGTCTTACACACACACACACACATGCACACACACGTCGTGTGGCCCTCGGTCATTCCATCAGTCATAAGCGTGGCCACCTGTGTACCCACCCAGTGCACCAGGTGGGAGCCTTGCATACACACACAGGCACAGCCACGCACTCACAGCATGCTAACAATGGTTCCTGATTAAACACTCACAGCCCCTCTTGCAGCCTACTCTGACCTGCTTGTGCCTGTTCACACTTCTCCTGGTGTCCCTTGTGTGTCCCTAAACCCTGGAGTAGGCTTTCACACTCGAGAACACACTCCCTAGCACACACACATATGCCCTCTCTCAGCTTGTTACTCACTCCCACCACACTAGCTCAAGTTTACACTCCATTCTTGTCCTCCTATGGATGGATGGACAGATGAACAGATGGGCGGTGGCCTAGGGCAGTGGTGGTGAACCTATGGCATGCTTACCACAGCAAGCTGTTTGTATCATTGCAGGCTCTAAAAGTTTCTCTGTCACTGGTCTAGGGGCTGCTTCTGTGGAAGGTCTGTCACCCTTTGCTACACTGCTTCTCTCCCTGCAGCCCCAGCGAGGAGACTTTGCTCCTTTGAAGGCTCTAGGAGAGGAGGGAACAAGGGGCAGCAGACTGGGATTTTCACACACACTTGCAGACACACATGCTTGCCAAACCTCACAAGCCTTTATCTGTCTTGTTACCATGGGAAGAGATGCTTGCAGGTGCTTGGCAGCTCTGGCCCTGGATTGAGAATGTAGGGATGGCTCCAGACTGGGAAGAAATCCTAGAGAGAAAGGAACAGGCTGGCCAGGTCTCTGTGCATTCACAGGCACTGCTCTGCCTGCAAGTGGAACCCAAGCGCCTGCACCCACGCCCAGGCCACCTCTCCCATGAGTGGGATTGCAAGGCTGTGTGGTCACACATGTGCACACTCACATGGTCCAAGTGACTCCCTTGAGGTTCAAACACATACAAGGGCCATTCTGCACATAGAAGAGACATATGTATCAAGTTTTTCTTGAGCAGAAAACTCAGAAGCCAGATCCTGGCCCCAGACTAGCCTAAGGTGGTGCAGACCTCCACAAGTAGTCTGTTCACTTCCTTGCACACCAAGTGAACCACCCTGTATACTAAGGGTTATTTCAATCTTCTACTTCAGTTCGGTCACATGCAGCTAACTGTATACAGGCTCATCTGTTTGCAGGATGTGTGTGTTCCCGCAGACGGGTGTACATGTATGTAGGGACGCTTGCTTCCTCTGATATGTGCTCTCTGGCCCTGTTGCGTCTGGAGTCTGTGAGATTCAGAGGTGCCTTGGCCTGACCTCCAAGAATAGAAAGAGGTTTTAAGATCTAAATCTTACTGTCCAGATCTTGGCTGACATGACTGGGAAGAAACAAGATTTTAGGCCCAGTCACATCTGACTTTGAACCACAACCCCTCCTCCCCCAGCTGCATGTCCTCGATCAAGTCTTTTCTTCTTCTGGCTCCAGCATCCGTATCTGTGGAATGGGATGATAATGCCTCCCTCATGCCATTATTGGAGTCCAGATGACAAAATAAGCCTGAGTGTGGTGGGCCTGGAACTGAACACACAGAGGAGAAGTGATGTTCTAGAAGGAGGATGGGAAGAGAGGGGGTAGAACCAGAGGCCCAGGCTATAACTGTGTGGCTAGAAGGTACTGAGGTTTCATTTAGAGCCAGAAAGGGCCTGGTGGAACTGTGAAGAGCAGCACCTCTGTCATTGTTTTCTGGGCAGATAGCCCTCATTTCACAGATTGGTAAGCTGAGGTCTAGGACGTAGGAAAAAATCGTGCAAAATCACAAACCACATCAGTAACTAAGCTGAGACTTAACCCCACATCTTTCTAGCTCCTGGATCAGGCTCCCTGACCCTACCCTGGACCTGGTCCCCTCTCAGCAGCTGAGAACTTTGAGCCGGGAACTTGGAAGCCTGCCTCTTCCAGGGAGGTTTGCAAAGGGGAAACATGCCCAGCTGGGCCATACCTGCTTCTCAGAACCTCAGTTTCCTCCTCTGCAAAACAGGAATATAACACCTGCCTGGAAGATATGTAATGTGTTTGCCTTTCTTGGCATCTAGGTCAAGAATCAAAGCTTAGGAAGCAGGGCTACAGATTTAGCTCAGCAGCATAAGCGCCTGCCTGGCAAGTGGGAGGTTGTGAGTTCGATCCCCAGTACCAAAAATTTAGGTGGCAGTAGGCTAGGAGAGTAACATACATGAGGGGCTGGATTAGGCAAATGCAGTGATTTGTTGTTGTTGTTTGAGACAGGGTCTCACTTTGTAGTTTAGGCTGGCTTTGGACTTACTATGTAGCACTGGCTGGCTTTGAACTCAGTGATCCTCCTGCCTCAACATCCTGAATGCAGGAGTCACAGGTGTGTGCTACCACACCTGGCCACAAGTGCAATGACTGATGGCAACAGTCAGCCTCAGGATCGTCCATAGGAAGGAGTGAAGATTGTGGCTGATTGGAGAGTCCGTGCCCATCTAAAGAGCCCCTTTGAGGCTCCAGTTGACTGTTGCTATGCAGGAAGCATGCTCAGGTTGCCGAATTTTAGTTTCCCAGATTTGAGCAAAACCTGATTCTCAAATAAAACCTTATAATTGTTAAGTTTTGATCAGTCCATACCTTTATTTTAAATTGACTTTTAAAGAATTATTTTAGCGCTCTGGGTCAAACAGGCATTCTGAAGGCTAGATTGTGTTAGTTTGAGTGTCTGCTGGAGGTCCTCTCCCCCCTTGCTCCCTCCTGGGAGCACAGCTGGGCTCTGACAGGCTGAGAAGATAAACACAGGCCTTCCATATACACAGCCCAGCCCTACAGCGAGCAGAGCTGTGCATACCCTTTTAATTCTCACATCAGCCCTGGGGGAGCACAGGGTGGGCTCTTCAGGGTCTCTTGTGAGAGGCGCAGAGCTGGTAAGTGGTGAACTGTCCCGGGCTTCCTTCCCAAGGGACGAGCTTATTGGTTAGCTGTGTGTGGGGAGACCTCAGAGCTGGGCCACCAGGACTGGCATAGAGGTAGTGAACACCAAGAGCACGTCTACTACAGCCTTTTCTGACTCCTCCCTCCTGCTGCTGGAACTCCCTAGCCTGTCAGATTTCTACTTTCCAGAGAAGGAAACGAAGGCAGGTGTGGCAAACAGATCTTAGCCCTCACCAGAAACAAGGACCCTTCTCTTGCCCATCTGCCCAGTCACTGGTTTATAACAGGCTTTTCCATGGATCACAGATCACAAACCAGTGGCCTCAGGTCAAAGTTGACCTACAGGAGTGTTTTGTTTGGCCTGCATGTTATTTTATTTTATTTTATTTTATTTTATTTTATTTTATTTTATTTCATTTCATTTCATTTCATTTTTGGTACTAAGGATCGAACTCACAACCTTGTGCTTGCCAGGTAAGTGCTTGAGCCACTGAGCTAAAACCCCAGCCCTCTGCATGTTCTTTTAAAAATGTGCCAACTGTTATCCCAATACTCTGGGAGGCTGGGGCAGGAGAATTGCAAGTTCAAGCCCAGACTGGATAACCAAGCAACTTAGTGCAAACCTGTCTCAAAATAAATCTATAAAAAGCTGGGAGACTGATGATGTAGCTCATTGTGAAGGTCCTGGGTTCAATCTCCAATACCACACATGCGCGAGCACACACACACACATGCATTAATATTTAAAATATTTAAAAATCCAGATTTTTTACTTTGCTCGGTGAATCAGGATACCTAGCCAAGCAGAAGCCGTTCACTGCCCTGCTCAAAACACTCCAGCAGCTTCCCAGGTCCCTTAGGATAAACTCCCATTCCTCGAGTCCTGCTTGCCTGCTTTACTCCCTTTCTCCCTCTCCCCTTCCAGCTCTACTCCAGCCACTCTGGCCTTTTCATGGTTGGCTCAGGTGCTAACCTCCTCAGAGAGGTCCTTCTTGACCACATGTCCAAACCAGCTGCCAACTCCTTCAAACATAGCACCCAGTATTTGAAATTATATCATTCATTTGCTTCTGTTTCTACACTCTTTCAAATCTTCCTGAACATGGAGGTCAGAGACCATACATTCCTTACGATTGTATTGCCAGCCCCAAAAAACAGTGCCGAGAACATTGCATATGTGCCTAATAAATGGGGAGGTGAATTTCTGTTTGGCTACCACTGGCAGGAATTGTGTGCAGTTACCCCTTTAGAAGGAATGAATGCTCTCCAGTTTGCCACAGTCCCCACCACTATCTCTTGTATCCCTCATTCTGAGGATTTCAGGAGTCTTCAGTCACCTCTCTTGTTCTACTGTTTTTTGTTTCTCTCTCTCTTTTTTGGTACTGGGGATTGAACTCACAACCTCGCGCCTGCCAGGCAGGCACTTAGGCCACTGAGCTAAATCTGTGGCCCTATTTTTTTGTTTTGTTTTGTTTTTGTTTTTGTTTTTTTGAGACAAGGTCTCACTATGCAGTTCAGGCTGGATTTGAACTCACTTTGTAGCCCAGGCTGGTCTCGAACTCACAACACTCCTCCTGCCTCAGTCTCTCAAGTGCTGGGATTAAAGTTGTGTGCCACCATGCCCGACTCTAATGTTTTTCTTATGGGAGAAAAAAATTATTCCTTCTCAAATTGCTATATAAGGCAAAAGACCAGCTAAACCACTCAAATCTGATGCCTTTATGACTTCTGCTGACTGAAGACCTTCCAACTCCTCTTTTTTATGCTGGTGAAAGTCAGATCCAAAGAATTCCAGCCAAAATCTGTTAGTGCTTCAGACCTGTCTCTCACCTGATCCTGCACCCCAGTAAATCCCACAGACACCCCAGTTAAACTCCAAAAAAAACCCCAGTACCCCACCTATCCTCTTAAAATGGTTTCTGCTCCTGTGTCCCCACCTTAATACTGATTCCCATCCCCCTCCCCAGGTCTCAGGCTCAAAGCCCAGAGGACCCAGCAGTGAACAGTATTAATGGAGCTCCCACTCGGGATTTCAATGTCTAGTTGGGGACCCAGAGGTGTAAATGGGTCATGCAGAGCAATGGAATTCTGATTAGGCAAAGAGCAGTAGGCCATGGGAACACAGAGACAGCTTGTAGGCAAAGAAGAGTCACCAGAGGAGGAGGCATTTACACTGAGACCTGAAGGTTTAACAAGCAGCAGCCTGACAATGAGGGCAGGAAAGACTACCCCAGCAGAGGCTGAGATGGCCATCAAGTTCATGGACAAATGCAAAGAGATGTCTCCATGGTGTGTGTGTATGTGTGTGTGTGTGTGTGTGTACAAGCTTTGAGGGTAGAAGTAGATAGGTAATGAAAGATAAATCCCAGCAGGCAAACAGGGAGATAGGGCTTTAGACACACATTAAAGAGATGACTAAAGATGATATCATTAAGGGCTTCTGTTTTTTCTTCTTTTTTTTAAGTATAGTTATATACCACATAAACATTTTGGTCACTGGTAGACTGGTATACACAGTGTTGGTCCCATAAGAATGTAATGAAGCCTTTTTAATATCTCAGCATAACACATTACAGTTGTGGTGATGCTTATATAAATAAATGTACTGTATTGCAAGTTGTATAAAAGTATATCACAGGGATGGGCATGATGACACATGCCTGTAATCCAGCAGGTTGAGGCAGGAGTATCGCCATGAGTTTGAGGACAGCCTGGGCTACAAAGTGAGTTCAAACCCACCTGAACTGCATAGCAAGACCCTGTCTCAAAAACAAAACAAAAAAACAAACAAACAACAACAACAAAAACAAGTATATCACACACAATTATGCACAGTACATAATGGTTGATTTTGATAGTACTGTAACAATGTTACTGGTTTATGTATTTAGTATACTATACTGTGTATTATTATTCTGAAGCATATGCCTTCTACCTATTAAAAAATAAAGTTAGGCAGGCATGGTGGTACATGTCTGCAACCCCAGACTCTGGAAGGCTGGGATAGGAGGACTGCAAGTTCAAGGTCAGACTGGAAAATTTATTGACTTAGCAAGACCCTGTCTTAAAATTTGAAAAATTAACTACATTTAAAAAGGAGCCAGGTGTGGTGACTCATGCCTGTAATCCCAGCACTCAAGAGGCTGAGGCAAGAGAATCATTGCAAGTTCGAGACCAGCCTGGACTGCAAAGTGAGCTCAAGGCTAATCTGAACTGCATAGTGAGACCCTGTCTAAAAACAAAAACAAAAAAAGGAATGGGGAGAGCTGGGGAATTAGCTCAGCAGTGTAAGCACCTATCTGGAAAGTGCAAGGTCATGAATTCAATCCCTGGTACCAAAAAACAAAAAAACAAAAACAAAATGGGGGGCAGGCTGAAGTTGGGCTCATTGTCTGAGCATGGCAAGGTTGTGGGTTTAATCCACAGAACTAAAACCAAAGAAGGGATGGGGATGTAGCTCAGTGTAGATATTTAGAGTCCAAGCCCAAGTACCACAAAAAATAAATAAATAAATAAAAATAAAGTTTACTACAAGACAGTACGCTTTATTACCCAAACAGCAGGGTCATCCATCTTCTATTTAGCACATCTCTTGATTGCATCAAAAGCCTACACTGATATGTATATATATATATATATATATATATATATAGAGAGAGAGAGAGAGAGAGAGAGAGAAGGAGAGAGAGAGAGAGTCTTTTAGAGACAGTGTTTCACTATGCCATTCAGGCTGTACTTGAACTCACTTTGTAGTCTAGGCTGGCCTCGAACTTGCAGCAATCCTCCTACCTCAGCCTCACAAGTGCTGGGATTATAGGTGTGCACCACCACACCTGGCCCTACACTGAGTTATTGATCCAGACCAGTCATGTGCTTGTTTGTAAGTTGTCTTAGTTACTTTTTTCTCATTACTGAGACAGAATACCTGATGCCCAAAATTAGGGAAGGAAAGGTTTATTTCTTACAGTTCTTAGAGGTTTCAGTCCATACTCAGCTGACTGCAAGGCAGGGTGGCATGGCTGGGGGAACTAACCATTCATGGTGGTTGCAAAACAGCCAGGTGCACACTGGCAAGAAAGGGAAGACACATCTTATTCCCACTCTTATACTGTATGTCGGCTCCACCCCTGGGTGGGTGCAGCACTCACATTGCCAATCCCAGCACTAGAAAACAAACCAAAAAGCCGGGCGTGGTGGCGCACGCCTTTAATCCCAGCACTCGGGAGGCTGAGGTAGGCGGAGCGTTGTGGGTTCGAGGCCGGCTTGGGCTACAACGCGAGCACAAGGCCAGCCTGAGCTACATAGTGCGACCCTGCCTCAAAAAACCAGGGCTGGGAGTTTGGCTCAGTGCCTTAAGCACCTGCCCTGGCAGATGCAAGGCTGTGAGTTCAATCCCCGGTGCCGCAAAAAAAAAAAAAAAAAAAAAAAAAAAAAAAAAAAAAAAAAAAAAAAAAAAAAAAAAAAACCAATCATGAATGCTAGACTCAGCTGCCTCCATGCCATGATTACATGAGACTTGGCGGGGCCATAGGAACATAACTATAACATTCCAACCCTGGCCCCTGAAAGACTCGTGCACATCCTTTATACAAGAGACATTTAGTCCACCTCCAAGCGTTGCCGAAGTCCTAATAGTTTCAGCTTTGCTGAAAAGTCCAACTCCCAAGTCTCCCGTGAGATCTATGGCAAACTCTTAATCATAACCCCCAGTACAAATGAAAACAAGTTAAACACTTTGAAAATGTAAAGGCACAAGATAAACATTACCATTCCAAAAGTTATAAACAGAAGAATACAAAGCATTGGGACCAAAGCAAGTCTAAAATCCAGCAGGGCAAACATTAAATCCTGGAGTTCTATGCTCAGCATCGGAAGAAATCTGGTTGCAAGCTCCAAAAGGCTTGAGTGACTCCACACCCATGGCACTTTCAGGGGTTTTAATTTCTACATCTTCTTTTGTAAGCCCATTCTGCTCAGTTTTTGTAGATTTCTTTGGTTGAACAACATTCCTGGCTTTTTTAAACTTCTGGGTTCTCTGCTGCACTTTTGGCTTTACCCTTATACTTTTACACATTGCTCTCTGAAGTTGGGGTGGAAGCTGCCTTAACCACAGAATTCATGCCATTTTCCTTGAACCTAAAACCAGTGCCATGTGGATGCTGCCAAGGTCCACTGCCAGCTGGAGCAGTGGCTACTCCCAGGCTTTCCCCTCTCTTGGCTGTAAGGGTCAAGTGCCTGGATCACTGAGCTCTCTGAACCTGATTGTGAGGAAGAGATTTTCTATGCTGCCACCATTCTGGAATCTGGTGCAGCTACCGCCATTTTGAAACCTCCTGTGGCCTTTGTCACCACTCTGGAACATGGCACTCTGCAGCTTTTTCCTCTGAGCAAGATCTTTCACTTTTGCCAGTTTGAGGCTGCAAAGGGTGGAGGACTGCTGCTTCCCAGATGGCCCCAGGCCATCTTTTTTATTTTTTTGTTCCTTCTCAGCAATCAAGGTCTCAGCCTTATCTTTATAGTCTACAGCTTTCTGGCCAAACTCACAATGTTTTAAATCATCCTGCTGGGCTCTTGCTCTTGATTTGCAACATAAATCTGGCTAAAAGACCCCAACAATAGCCATGCCACCACCTCAACATTTGACTGCCTTGAAATTGCCTTTGCCAGCTTAATCAGTCTGTTGCCCTTAATCTCAGTCTCAGGCAAAGTCTCTGGGCACAAGCAAAATGCAGGCGAACTTTCTGCCAAGCCATAACACACATCATGTGGAGTCCAATAACCAATGTAGTCCTTCTTCCCAGTGGAAACCTCCTGAGCCTGGTCTTTACTGGCAGGCTTTTTATCAGCCTTCTGGTCTTTTGAGCTCTGACCAGAATCTCCCATACAGAACAACCTGTTCCAGCACCACTCTTTCAGGTGACATCTCCGAACCTTTCCAAATTCTTCCCATAAGCCATTTCCAAAGGCTCTTAAACCACATGGTCAGGTATAGTTGCAGCAAAGACCCCACTCCTGGTACCAAATTCTGTCTTGGTTACTTTTCTCTCATTGCTGAGACAAAATACCTGACAGCCAAAATTAGGGAAGGAACGGTTTATTTCTTATAGTTCTTGGAGGTTTCAGCCCATACTCAGCTGGCTCCAAGGCAGTGTGGCATGACGGGGCAGCCATTCATGGTGGCTACAAAACAGCAAGGTACAAACTCACAAGAGAGAGAGACATGCCTTCTTTTTACCCTTACACTCCATTCTATGATGTTCCTACAATGACAAAATCATCAAGACATTCCTCAGAATATATTCCAGTTGTAAAGCAAGGCATGACTGTACTTTGTACATGCATAACCCAAATTCAGACATCACAAATGGGTATCCAAAGAAAGTGTCTCCCACTCTCAGATCTCCAGTCTTACTTCTAAGACACAATCACCACTAAAAGTTTCATGGGATTCCATGTGGAAATCTTCTTATAAATAAATCCATCAATATGTGTCTGATCCTCTGCTTGGCTACATGCATGGAACCCTAGAAGCTATGTTGAACCCTACGTGTCTTTTTTTATTCAGTTTATTTTGAGCATCTCCCCTTATTAATCAATACATTTTAGCAACTAGGTGCTGTTCTGGGCAATTGTCCCACATGTCACAGGCCCTATTCTCTGGTTTTCTTCTCATTACCAGCCACGCATGTGTGCTCCCAGATGCATTATCACTCTATTGTCAGGACTATCCCTAGAAGTGAGCTTGCTGGCTCAAATGCTATGTGCATCATAAACATTGATAGAAAATCATAAATGAGTGGCTGGGCATGGTGGTGCATGCCTGTAATCCCAGCACTTGGGAGACTGAGACAAGAGGATCGTTGTGAGTTTGAGACCAGGGTCAGCTACAAAGTGAGCTTAAGGCCAGCCTGAACTGCATAACAAGACTCTGTTTCAAAAAAAAAAAAAAAAAGAAAGAAAGAAAGAAAAGAAAGGAAAGAAAGAAAGAAAGAAAAGAAAAGAAAAATCATAAATGTTCTTCCAAAAAATTACAACCAAGTTAATTTCTTAACAGGAGAAGTATGGTTGGATATACATCTTAGAAAGATTATTCAATCGTTCATGTAATGAATATTCATTCAGAGCTTATTTACTGTGTCATTATTCTTGACTCTGGGGAGCAGAGTCTTCACCTTCCTGGAGCTGTCATTCTAATGAAAGAAACAAACCATAAACAGTGAACAAACATATATGTAATGTCAGATGGTGATGGGTACTATAGAGAAGAACTCAGTGGGACAAGTGGACAGAGATTGCTACCCAGGGTTGGGGAGGAGGCTGTTTTATATAGGCTGGGACAGGAAAGGACTCAGTGAATGGCCTAATCAAATACTGCAGTCCACAGCTCCTATGTAGCACCATCTCCCAGTATTCTAGGCAAAGGAAACATACCATGTAAAGAAAGGCCCTGAGGCAGGGGGTATCTAAGATCAGTGTGGCAGCCACCAGTAGGGGGCTGAAGCAGCACAATGAAAAAGAGAGTAGTCAGAGAAAAAGCCAAAAGAGGTGATGGGGCCAGAAACTGCAGGGTTTTGTGAGTTACTGTGAGTTTGCTTGTACTTTGCATGAGACAGGAAGACACTGCATGATTCTGGACAGGACATGACCTGCCTTGGGTTGTTACTAAGACCCCTCTGGCAGCTGTTTAAGAATAACCTAGATGGGGTGAAGGAAAAAAGCAAGGGTAATCCAGATAAGAGGGAGTGGGGGTTAACCCAGGACAGTGGCCAGAATCAAAGGTAGATCCATTACACTTTGCTGATGGACAGGACATGGAATATGAGAAAAAGTCTAATCACCCTTGAGATTCTGGCCTGAGCACTAGGAAGATGACTTTGTAGGTTTGGGGGGGGGTGGGAAATCAGGAGTTCTACTCACTTACTCACTCTGGCTGCAGGGTGTGTAATAGAATGGAGTCGCTTTCGGATCCACCACAAACTGAGCTCATCTGGAATGGACCAAGCCCCAGGCCTCCCCTGCTCCAGCCCCATCTCCCAGCAACCCCCACCATAGCCAGTATCCTGCAGGCCACCTTCAGCATCGCCAACTACAGCCATTGGTTCTCGTTGATTTTCTCTGGGACTCTTGATTCTGCTCCTGTACTTTTCATCTCCAAGACCTTTGCTGTGCCATCCTTACCTAGACTATTGCAACTGCTCAGGGCCTGCTGCAGGAAGGGGCTATATGAATGAATGAGGGATTGTTTGAATGAAGCATTGAATGAATTGTTGACCTGCCTCCTTGTAGGTCTTGGCCAGTCCCTGTCCTCCTGCCCAGCCTCCACATCATTCCAGAGAAATCTTTGCAAACACACACATCTGACTATGTCCTTTTCTTGACTATAAACTGTTCACAGCCCTCCAGGGCCTACCCAGACATAAACTGGTGGCCTACAGACATATTTTCTTTGGCCCACATAGTGTTTTGGGTTTTTTATTTAAATCTTGAATTAATTAACATATTTTATATTAAAGTCTGGATTTCTCGCTTAAGAGCTAGGACTATTAGGTTTCATTTCTCCAGAGCAGCACTTGGTTCATGGAGCCTGGGTCCCACTGAGACAGGGCATGCATGCTGCAATTTGTGAGTCCACATGATTCCCTCTTGCTTTATACCCAACCTGCTTCCCTCACTTGAATGACCCATCTGGACCCTCTGGCATTAGTTTGCAGCCTTGCCCTAGAGGCACATGCATAATTTCTGGGTAGCATATTGCATAGGGTAGGCTGCCAAGGGTGGGGAGACAGTAGGTGAATGTGAAAGATCAGGCTGCAGACAATTGTGAAGTGCTTTGAATGGCCTCCTATGCAGTGGGCTACTGGACACAAGGAAGCAGGGGAGTGATGTGGCTATATTCATGTTCTTAGACCAAGCTCTGTGGACAGAAGGGGACCAGACAGAGGCAGAGAACCCTGTGAGGAGGCTGCTAAGCGAGGATGAGCAGGAAACAGCCTGTATGCAGGCCATTCCCCCAGCAAATCTCCCCTAAGTCTAAGTCTGCTCTTGTTGTGTTTCAGAACCAGACGGCAGCCTTGGACTCAAGTATGGCCATAAGGGCAAATGAGCAGTGCTGAAGACCCAACCTGGCTCCAGCTGCTTCAGAAGGACTCCAGCCCCTCAGAACCCTTCTGTTGCCCACAGGATGGGAACCTGGGTGCTGGCCCGGCCATGAGGGATGACCGCCCCTCCCAACAAAAGGCCAGCCCTGCACCCCTCAAGCACACCCCTGACCGAAGCCCAGGCATGGCCTCTAGACACAGCGACCCCAGTGGAGCTGGGGAAGGGGCCTCCTGCTCTGAGGGGCTTTCTGGGAGTTTGACCTACCCCTCTTCTCTCTGCATCCCTCCCGAAGAGGCAGCCACCAAGGAGACACTAGGGGCACATGAAGCCTCAACCTCAGGGATACGAGAAACCACCTTGCCTGAGAAGCCAGACCCTGTGTCCTCAGTGAAAACTGATCCCATGTCCTCAGAGGACAGAAATCCCATGTTCTTGGAGAAGATGTATTCCAAATCCTCGGAGCAGGCCGATTCCACTTCCACAGGCAAGGAATATGCTGGACCCTCGATGAAGTCAGATCCCATGCTGACAGGAAAGACAGAGCCTGTGATCTCTGGAAAAGAGGCTCCTGTGGCTCCTGGAAAGATAGATCCCATGACTCCAAGGAAGGGAGATCCTGGATCCTTAGGAAAAGTTGACTCGATGTGCTCTAGTAAGGTGGACACAGTGTCACTAATGAAGGATGATCCTAGGTCTTTGAGAAAGATAGATCCTGTATCTTCAGACAGCATGGATCTCACATCTACCAGAAAGGAGGAGCCTCAGTGTTCTAGAAAAGAGCACCCTGTGTCTTCAGAAAAGGCGGGCAATATATCTACTGGAACAGTAGATCTTTTGTCCTTGGAAAAGAGACATTCTGGGCCTGCAGGGAAGGTGAATCTTGTTTCCTTGGAGAGCATAGGTTCTGTGTCCACAGAAAAGACAGATCCTGCACTCTTGGAAAAACTGACTCCAGGGTCATTAGGGAAGACAGAGCCTATGTCCTCTGGAACAGTGGCTCCCAGGTCCTTGGAAAAGTTGGATCCTACACAGCTGGGGACAACAGATCCTGCATACACGGGCAGTGCAGAAACTGTGTCCTCTGTAAAAGAGGACACTCAGCTCCTGGGAAAGATGGACCTCATCTCAGGAGAGGGAGGTCCCATGACGATGGGAATGACAAAAACAGTGTCCATTGGACAAGTGGATCCAGTGTTTTCGGGAAAGATGGATCCCACATCTGTGAAAAGTGTAGATTCTGTGTCTTTAAGCAAGGTGGATCCAGTTTCCTTGGGAAAGGCAGGTCCCATGTCCTCAGGAAAGCCAGAGCCCTTGTCTCCTGGACAGCCACAACATGGGTCCATGGGGGAGACAAAAACTGTATGCTCAGGACAGGAGGACCCAGTGTCCCCCAGAAGGGTGGGTCCCCCAGCCATGGAGAGCATAAAACCATCATCTTCTGGAAAACTGAACCCCGAGTCTTCAGGAAAGACAGAGCCTGTGTCCTCTGGTCCAGGGGATCTCAGGTCCCCAGGGTCCAGGGATCCCGCATCAGCAATAAAAGCTGAGCGGAAAGAAGATCCACAGTCCTTGGAGAAGGCAGGTCCCACAGCCTCAGGAAAGGAGGATCCCCCAGTTTCCAGCACAGTAGATCCCAAAACCAGGGTAAAGGTAGAAACTGTCCCCTCTGGAGACATGGGCCCTGTGTCTTTAGGAAAGGTGGCCCCCACAACCCCAGGCAAAACAGTCCTGGGGAAGATGGATCCCATGAGCTCAGGAAGGGTAGACACTGCTCCAGAGGAAAAGGTGGATCCTCTCTTCCTAGAGAAGGAGAATCTTCTGAACGCTACAAAGGTGGAAACCAGGGCCGTGGGGAGAGTGGAGCAGAAGGCTGGAGGCAGAGCAGAAACAAAGTTCTCTGGGCACGAGGGTGCCTCATCTTCAGAAAAGGCAGAGATATTATCTCTGCAGAAGGAGCAGCCACAGGCCTCTAAGAAGGTGGATTCCGTGCCCTTAGGAAAAGCGGGGCTCCTTGGGTCTGAGAAGGTGGAGCCTGTGTCCCAGGGGAAGGCTGACTCTGCAACCTCGAGTAAAGCAGAGTCCCCGTCCTCAGGAAAGGTGGTCCTTCCATCCCCGGAAAAGGCCATGCCCTCCTCTTCCAGGCAATCAGATGGCAAACCCTGTGGCTCAGCCGTGTTTCACGGAGCTGACGGGAGCAGCCATGTGGAACCACAGCCGGTCCCCAGCACCGAGGCCTCCAGCCTCTGCCAGAAAGGTCTGGCGGCCGAGAGAAGCCCTCGAGCAGAGGCCGCAGCGCCCCCACAGGGGCCACGGACTCGTGACAACTTTACCAAGGCGCCATCGTGGGACGCGGGCGCCCCGCCGCCGCGCGAGGACGCGGGGACGCAGGCGGGTGCGCAGGCCTGCGTGTCGGTGGCCGTGAGCCCCATGTCTCCGCAGGACGGCGCGGGTGGCCCGGCCTTCAGTTTCCAAGGGGCACCGCGCGCACCTAGTCCTGCGCCCAGGCCGCCCTCGCGCCGGGACGCAGGCCTGCAGGTGTCGCTGGGTGCTGCCGAGACTCGCTCGGTGGCCACCGGGCCCATGACTCCCCAGGCTGCTGCGCCACCCACCGCGCCCCCTGCTTTCCCAGAAGTGCGGGTGCGGCCGGGTTCGGCGCTGGCGGCCGCCATGGAACCCCAGGAGGCTGCTGAGCCGGTGCGCGACGTGAGCTGGGACGAGAAGGGCATGACGTGGGAGGTATATGGCGCCTCCATGGAAGTGGAAGTGTTGGGCATGGCCATCCAGAAGCATTTGGAGCGACAGATCGAGGAGCATGGCCGCCAAGGGGCGCCTGCGCCTCTGCCCGCCACGCGCGCAGGCCCGGGTCGTGCGGGCTCGGTGCGCGCCGCGCCCCCAGACGGCGCTGCCAAACGCCCGCCCGGCCTGTTCCGCGCGCTGCTGCAGAGCGTACGTCGGCCGCGGTGCTGCTCGCGGGCAGGACCCACGGCCGAATGAGCTGCCTCCGTTTTGTACACCCGGGTTGCCAACTGTCTCAGGCTCCCTTCTCAATCCCAGGCCCCTAGAAGGGGTCTCCTCGGTTTGCGATAGGACTCCGAGGGGTTGGGCAGCCTCTAGGGGCTTCTCGTCCCTTTCTTTCCCAAACACACAAATGAACCCCCTCTACCCAGCCCCTTGGTGGTCATGAGCTCATAACCCCAGCCCTGCCGCCCCTTTGTGCCCTCACAGCCCTCAGCTACTCTCTCTCCTTGTCACACTGGGCGAGGCGGGGACCTGCTAGGCACCCCTATTTCCCTCCCCTAGAGAGCTGAGGCAGGCTCCTGAGATGGTCAGCCTGGAGCGTTGAGGACTCCAGGGGGCCGCGATCCTTAGAACTGGAAAAGACTGCATGCAAATCTATAAGTGATCCTCCATGTGTGCGAGACCGGTGTGCGAGGCCCCGAGTGTGCTGAGCTGGGAATGTGAGGCCCTGGAGGCCTGCAAGTTCCTGGACTGTGAGCGTGAATGCATCTCCACACAGTGTGACAACCCCATGGGCAGGCGTCTCTTGCATGCTGTTGGTGGACCTTCCCCAACTCCCCTCCCCCATCCACCTGGCCCTGTCCC
The DNA here is from genome assembly GCA_004363535.1 of Dasyprocta punctata. Lineage (NCBI taxonomy): Eukaryota > Metazoa > Chordata > Mammalia > Rodentia > Dasyproctidae > Dasyprocta > Dasyprocta punctata. The sequence continues at coordinate 100,539 of RJWM01003817.1, forward strand.
CCAGCCCTATCTCCTCTCTGACACCTCCCTCCCCCTCACTTTACCTCCCCCACCCCAACCCTCACTGGTTCACAATTCCCAGAGGGGGCAAAGGCCAAGAAGTACCCTGGGGCCTCAGCTGAGAGGGACAGCGCAGGAAGGACTGAGAATCTAAGACAGGAGCAGAGGTCACAGTGAGGCTTGCAGAAGACCTCTGGCCACCGCAGCTCGGGTTGATGATAGCTAGTCTCGGCTATTGGGGACAGGATGGAGTGCTTGTTCTACAACCACAGTTGTCCTTTAAACATCACCCTCTTCAGCCCCTTGTCCCCACTGTGCAGTGAGCCCCCACAAATCCCTTGTGACCACTCAGTGCCCTTGTCCCCACCCCGTCTAGCCTTGAATTTTTTGGCTACAACTGTCACAGTATACATTGGTAATAAAACCTTTCCCCAACCCTTGTGTGCGGTGATTGACTGAAAGCAGGAGGCAAAGCAATATCATATATTATTATATCCAGAGAAGTGGGTGTGGTTTCTGGGGTGCCAGAAGAGTGGGGGCCTCCATCACAGTTCTATGGCATCCAGGCCAGCGTTGATGAAGGAGTAGCCCTCCTGTTGCTGTCCTGTTGGGCCTGCCTTTCTTCCTGACAGCACCGCCTTCAGGGGCTCGGGCTCGGCCTGTGGTTCTGGCATACTGCACGGAGACTGCTTCTGAGGGGAACAGGGGAGGTTGATGATGGAGTGATTATCCCAGGCCCTAGGGTGCAATTGGGCCTTCAAGCCCATGACCAGATGATGCCTCAGATAGGATCCTCTCTTGTTCCTCTTGGGACCTCAGTCTTGTAGTTGTGTCCCAGAGGTGGCCCCAGCCAGGGGTGGCATTGATGGGCTCAAGCAAAGGGGTAGGCCTGGGGTCATCTCTGGCCTTTGTCTACCCATCCCACAGACAGAGCAGCATTCTGTTCCTCTGCCCAGTCCCGAGTAACATCCAGCCCTGTGTCCTGTACCAAGGAGCCGATCCGCCACAGTCCGAGCTGTCTGCACCCCGGGGGCACCATGCCGAGGGAGGGAGGTTCTATGGAAGCATGCTCAGAGGACTGTCTTGGCCAGGAAGGGGCAGAGCAGGTCTGGTCCACTCGTCTTGCAATCTAATGCCTGACCATGGCTCAGGGCTGTCCCTGGTTGACTCTGGCATCTTCTTCTGCTACCACCAGAAGGACATGTCACACCCGGAGCCCCGCTGTCAGTTTATCGTGGCACACACTTCCATGTTTCTCCTACCCTTCTCTTTCCCACTTCCATGTGACATGCCACACACATACCCTGACAGTCACACACACACCTCGGGGGGGAATGCAGACACACCACCCCCACCACTACCCCCCGCTGAGTTACTCTGCTGTAGACACCCACAGGACCAGGGCCCTGGGCACCGCTACCCTCCCCAAGGCACTCCAAGGGCTTTTTCCAGACTGGGGCTGTTCCGGTCCCTGGTTAAACAGTGGAACATCTGAGGGGCCCCAGAGAGGCTGAATATTCTGCCTGTGTTCCACACAGCCCTTGCCACTGGTCGCAAGCAGGGAGCAGAGCCACCCAGAGTAAAGTGACCTGGTCCCCATGACCAGAGACCTGAGTTCTGCTCTACTCCTGCCTGCAAGCTGTCTGAGCAAATTGGCACCCCTCTCTGGGCATCAGCGTCCCTGTTGGTTATTACTGGGAAAGGTGGGAACCGAGGCTCTCTCACATTGCTCACACCTTCCTCTACACATTTACAGAGCTTGTGGGGAAGTCACAGCACCCAGGGGTTGATGGGAAAAGACCTCATCTCAGTCCCCACCCAGCCAAGGGAGAGGAGGGCCAGTTGGCTCCTGAGAATGCCCTGTGGCCCCGTAGGTCTGCCAAAGACCTCCAAGACCCACCCACTGCTGCCGGAGAGGGGGCGAAAGCAGTTTCTCAGAAATTTTTCCCTCCCTAGACAAAGTATAATGTCTTTTCTGGCTTTAAAATCCCTCTGTGACATAGCCTGCTCCCCTTTCTACTCTTCTTTCACTGCTGCTCTTTCCCAGACCACAGGCCCAGCCCGAGCTTGGGGGACCCTGATTTCCATAGCAAGATTGTCCTTTATACTTCCGTCCCTGCAGACATTCACTGCTCTGTCCAGAGAGATGAGCCATGCTCAGAGGTTGCCTAGATTGCCACTCACGACCCCCATTCCTGGAAGCCTACTTGGAGCCCTCCCTGCCAGATTCTTTGCACTTCAAGACACCCGGATCCGTGTGTAGCATTCTGGCATTTTAAAGCCCAAGAGAGGCTTTGGTTGATCAAATCTTTCCAAGCAAGGAGACCTTGCATGAAAATAAGCACTGAAGCACGAAGCCAGCTGGAGCTGCGGGGCAGAGGGGATGAGAGGATGGGCAGCAGGCAAGCTCAGGACCCAGAGCGGGCTGGATAAGACAGAATGGTGGCTGGATGATTCTGCCCCTCAACAGAACCTCACCTGCTGCATCTCCCGCCACTGCTGGAGAGCTTCTACACCAGTGAGAGGAGAGGTGACTGTTCCTTGTGTTTCTGGAGCCCCCTCCCAGCCCACTGACCAGCAGCAGGGGCTCTCAGCCCTGCCTGGACCTTAGAATCTCCTGAGGAGTTCTGACGACACAACCGTGCAGTGGCTCCACCCTAGGCTACCAGAATCAGGACCTCTGAGTGGGACCTGAGCACTGGTGTTTTTAAAGAGTTCCCCAAGGTGATTCTAAACAGCAGCGCAGGCCGCACATGCTTTAACTCATCTAACTAACCTCGTTAACAAATGATGGTACTGTTTATTCAGCCACCTTCTCCCACTTGCTAGACTATGTGTGTTCATCTCCAGATCGCTCCTCCTGCCCCACCAGCTTTTATACAAAGACCAGAAAGGGACACAGTCAGATTTCTGAGCACTTGTTTTGTGCTAGATGCTTTTATGCCTGCTCTTTAATCCTCACTACTGCCCTGCAAGATTAACGTTCTCATCCCCATTTACAGATGAGAAAACTGAGGTCTTGAGGCAGGAAGTCATCCAAGAAGGATCAAGTGATGAATGAGGGGAGAATCAGAGATTGAACCTCATTCCAATGGCAAGGGGCTTCCCGAGGCCCGGTGCCCCAAGGTGAGACTGCCCCTGTCAGCAGCAGGTCCCTCCTCGCTTTGTCTTTCATCCCGTTCTTTTGGAGAAGGATCCCAAGTCAGAAGTTCACCTCCATCTTACCTTGGTTTCCTGACTGTCCTTATCCAGGTCCACAGAGTTGTCATCCAGGGAGTTGATGCTGTGGGGAAAGTGGTGGAGCCAGTGTTGTTGGGAGGCCCAGTCCTCCCTAACTGTGGGCCCTTCTGCCTCCACCCCTATGGTACCATCAGCACTGTCACAACTTCCATGACCCGCCTCCACTGCCACCACAACCAACATCACCATCATTACTGCGAGGGGCAGGCACCTCACCTAACATAGTCCAAATCACTGGAGGAAGCAAGGTACTCCAAGTCCAGGTCCTTGGTGGGGAGGTTCAGCACAGGATTGGCCCTGGAGAGAAGGCTTAGTCAAGAGGCTGTGGCCCTCAGCCCCCCGGTCTCTGGGCCACCTTTGACTCCTGCTCACCGCTCAGTGTTGTACATGTTAGTCCCAGGCATGGCAGGGGCTGACGGCACCATCCCCGCTGCGGTCTTTTGAGCCTCTGTGCTAGCCTTCATAGCCCGAAGCTTCCTGTGGTAGCTGCAGGGAACCAGGAGAGGAGTCAGACTTTCACTGATTGTCTGGTGGAGGCCTTGACAGTGTGGCTTCATGACCATCGAGGCAGGTAAATGTGTAAACTCCACTTCACAGAAGGAACAACCAGGGAAGGGAAGTGATTTGCCAAAAGCCATGCAGGCAGCCAGTGGCAAAGCCCAGACTCAAACCCAGATGCGACTGCTGGCTCTATGCATGCTGGGAAAGGACAGCAGCAGCATCTATAAATGCATAACATGTGCCAGGTATCATGCTGGGTGTGACCTGCACATGACCACCTCAAATACCTCGAGGAATCTAGTGTTGTACCCATTCTGCAGATGAGGAAACTGAGGCTCAGGGACAAGAGGGGACTCACCCAAGGTCTCACAACAGGTCACTGGTAATGGGACACACATATACCTGATGCCTAAACCCAAACTTTTTCTATCCCCAGCCTTGCATGTCTCAGAAGGAGGAAAGGTGAGGGCTGGAGAAACAGGGCAATGGGAGCAGTACCTCTTGCGCACACACACAACGGTCAGGATCGTGACCACAAGGACCAGCAGCAAAGTCACTGCCAATCCTATGATGACACCAGTGAGCAGTTTGGGCTGATCCACCTCCTGATTCCCCTGGGAGCCCTGGAGAAGAAGGAGCGTGAGGGTGGCCAGAAGCGTCCACGTCCCTCCCCCTCCCGCCAACCATGCTGCGCCGTCCACTCACCAGCACCACCAGCCCCAGCTGCAGCAGCTGTGTGAGCGCCCCCTGGTCTGCCCGGATCATCCTGGCCACAGAACCCAGCTCAGACCCGAGGGCCGAGGGCTGCTGCATTCCCCGGCTCCCCGCCCACCTCTGCCCAGCCCCAAGGACAGCCCCACTCACACACTCAGCTCGTTCAGCGTCAGGGCTGTCCCATTGGAGAAGACAAAGTAGGCATCAAGGTAGGAGTGGGCTTGGGCCCTGGAATAGGGCAGGGGAAGCGTCAGCAGCCCAGAGCCACCTTCAGCCTCCCCTGCTACTGTGTCTCTCTTCCACCATCCACTGTGGAGAGGGCACGTACCTGGCCACAGAGTCTATGTCCTGAATGTTCACAACGTAGACAGAAGTCTTGGTCGCCTGGATCAGGGCCCTATAAAGCGACAGGTGTCACAGGTACCTAGGATATGACCTTTCCCCAAGCCTCTGGCCTAGGCTCTACCAATGGAATCAGGAGTCGTGTGAATGAGAAAGGAGCACAGCAGCTCTGCTGGCTAAGCAGGCAGCACCTTCATGCAAATTAGAAAAGAGAACCCTTCCTTTGGGCTGCGTTTGCAGCTTAGCAAGCCATGTGCTCGTGCAGTACACAGCCTTTGAAACTGTCCATGACGGCTGTGTTTAGGCCTCATTCTCCCTTTGGCTGGACAGGGCCTCCTGGGGCATGCAGAATGGTAGTGTGGGTACAGGGTCCAAAAGAAGTACAAGGTCAAGGCTGGGTCAGGGGTGAGACGTATTCGGTTCTTGTCAGGGAAGAGCCTCCCACCCTTCCCCCACCCACCTCGTCCCTCCCCAGACCTACGCCTTAATCTCTTCCACGTTGTTGCCCACCTCCACCTTGTATGTGGAGAACTGCAGCCTCACGCGGTAACTCTGGTCCACCGTGAAGAGCTAGGGAGGAGAGCGTGGAGAGATGAGGCCCTGGGGACCTGGGGGCTGGCACGGGGCACAGAGGCCAGGGTGGGGACTGGTGCTCACATTCAGGGAGCTTGTGGCTTCCAGCGCAGGACCCACTGAAGGCATGTCCTGGGCCTTGACTGTCACCTGGTAAGTGCCTTGGACGGTGGAATCAAGGTTGGTCACCAACCTACGGAGGGAGGGGCATATACTCAATCTTGGAATGCAAGATGGGGTTCTCGGAAACCCACTTTTACTCCTCCCAGGATGGGTGAGTTACTGCCTTGCACCCTTTTTTGGTCCCAGCTCTACCCCCTGCCCAGCCAGTAGCTGCCCAGAGGTACTCAATGCTGCCAATAAAGACGCCGGCTTCCGAGGACGTGAGGATCCGGAAGCCCTGGAAGGGGGTCTTAGTTCCGTCCTTAGAGATGAAATCCACTTGGACAATGGAGAACTGGATGGCCCCATTGTTCCCTGAGTCAGCATCTCTGGCCTGGGAACAAAGGATAACGTGTGGAGGTCAAGTCAGGCCAGGCCAAGGACCTCCTGGCCCCAGCAGGGACAAGAAGCTATGGTGGGGCCCTGGGAGGCTGATTCACGTAACCTCCTCAGCCTTCTCCAGGGTGCCCCATGCCACCAAATGCATCTGTAACAGAGCGAGTTTGCTCTGCAGATCTAGGTTTGGACAAGTCTCTGCCCCTGTACCCCAACTTAGCAGATCACTGCCCAAAGTCCACCCCAGGTAGCAATTCTGCCTTGCCCCTTTTGCCAGTGCCACACACACACACACACACACGCATTCACAAGCACAGGAACACTCAGATTTGCTAAGCACCTACTGTGCGCTTCCTCCTCTTAGATCCCTCATTTCAGGGCTCACTAATGTGAGTAAGAATTCCTATAGAAAGCCACAAGTTGAAGGGGCAAAAATGTTCCTATTTATTCTAGTAGCTTTCAGGGGAAAATACAATCACACACACAGCCCTAAGTCCACTGACGTTACTGTTCAAGATGAACAGGTGCTGTTCAAGTTTCCAATTAAAGAGAAAGTGTTCAAAGCCACGGCTACAATCATGACATTGGAGTGCAACTGGCCCAAGATTAGGCAACTGACTGTTTTATGGCTTGAAAGGACCCAAAGAGGGAGAATTTCTATCCCCATTTTATGAGCGGAAACCAGGGCCCCATAAGGAACACCTTGTGTTTCCGGGCATGGTGGTGCCACCACACCCATAATCCCAGCACTTGGGAGACTGAGGCAAGAGAATCACTGTGAGTTTGAGGCCAGTCTGGGCTCCATTGTGAACTCAAAGCCATCCTGAACTACACAGAAAACCTCTGTTAAAAAAAAAAAGAAATAAAGAAAGAAAGGAAGAAAAAGAAAGAAAGAAAGAAAGAAAGAAAGAAAGAAAGAAAGAAAGAAAGAAAGAAGGAAAGAAAGAAAGAAAGAAAGAAGGAAAGAAAGAAGGAAAGAGAGAAAGAGATGCAGGCAAGGTGGCGCATGCCTGTAATCCCAGTATTCTGGAGACTGAGGCAGGAGGATCATTGCAGGTTCAAGACCAGCCTGGGCTATAAAGTGAGCTCAAGGCAAGCCTGAACTGTCTCAAAAAGACAATAAATACATACATACATACATACATATATACATACATACAAACATACAAAGAGTGAGACAGACAGACAGACAGAAAGATCTTGTTTTACAGGCTGTTAGTCTGGTGATCTCCTAGCTATACCTGTCTGTCTCCTAGGTACACCCATGTCCTTTCCATGGCATTGCAGGTGGCACCCAGATTCTGCTTTCCAGAACCACCAGCTGCTTCTCAGAGAGAGAAACTGAGTCCAGAGAGGTGTGGCAGATCTCTAGGTCAAGAAGAGGCCCACCTAGGCCCAGCTCCAGGGCCCTGGGGGAGGCCTCACCCAACACAGCACAGGCATTGGCCACTACTGAACATATACATACCCTACACCATAACAAAGTGGAAGCATTTTTATAATTTTGCTGTGGAAATTATTTAACTAGAAAGAACACATTTCATTTAAAACAGTCTCTGATTTCTCTATTATACTCAAGAATTCTGGTGTAGTCAGAAAAATCTAGCCTGCCAAGTGGTATTTATGATCATGAAATTTTTATGAATACTAAATTGAACAATTAGTGAAATTTGAACAGATCAATTAGGCAGGTGTTTGTTCCTGTCTTGGGGTTTGTGTTTTCATATGTAACAGTGCATCGTTTCTAGTGTTCAGCGTAAAGGTTGGGGGTCCTTAGCCCTGTGTCCCCCAAGGCTAATGTGGCCAACAAAGGCTGGAGCCAAAGACTCACCCGAACAGAAGCCACCTGCTGGTTGGGTATCACGAGTTCCGGGATGATCACTACAGGTCGGAGCAGGAAAGGATGATGCAGTTGGGCAATGGCCACCCAGCCTGCTCTGCCCACAGCCCACCTCAGGTTCCAGCCCTCAAAACTCAAACCTGCTCTCAATGCCTCTGCCAAGAGACTCCCATGGCGGTTACACTTGAGCCAGTAGCTAGCAAGTCATCTACCTCCCATCGTACAGAGGGAGAAACTAAGGCCCAGAAGAGGGAGGGCCTGTCCCAGTCATCTGATGAGGCAGAGCAGGAATGAAAAACTCAGGTGTC
>RJWM01003818.1:0-108652 GCA_004363535.1 Dasyprocta punctata
CCTTCCCTTTGTTGCCCAGAATTGCCTTTGCTATTCTAGGTCTTTTCTGGTTCCAGATGAATTTCAGGAATGCTTTCTCTAGCTCTGTGAGGTAGGCAAGTGGTATTTTGATTGGGATTGCATTAAATCTGTATAATAATTTTGGGAGAATGGCCATTTTCATGATGTTTGTTCTTCCTATCCATGAACAGGGAATATCCTTCCATTTTCTGAAATGTTCTTCGATTTCCTTCTTCACAGTATTGTAATTTTCACTGTATAGATCTTTTACTTCCTTTGTTAGATTGATTCCTAAGTATTTCATTTTTTTGGTTGTTACAGTGAAGGGTGTGGTTTCCCTTGTTTCTCTCTCAGTGACTTTGTTGTTTGTGTACAGGAGTGCTATTGATTTTTGAGTGTTGATCTTGTATCCAGAAACATTACTGAATTTGGATATTACTTCTAGAAGTCTTCTAATAGATTTTTGAGGGTCTTCTATGTAGAGTATCATATCGTCTGCAAATAATGATAATTTCACTTCTTCCTTTCCTATCTTTATTCCCTTTATTTCTTTCTCTTGTCTAATTGCTCTGCCTAGTATTTCCAGAACTATATTGAATAGGAGTGGTGATAATGAACATCCTTGTCTTGTTCCTGATTTTAGGTTGAAAGTTTTCAGTTTTTCTCCATTTAGTAAGATGTTGGCTGTTGTTTTATGATATATGGCTTTTATCAGGTTGAAGTAGAGACCATCTATTCCGATTTTCTGTAGGGTTTTTATCATGAATGGGTGTTGGTTTTGTCGAAAGCTTTTCTGCATCTATTGAGATGATCATGTGGTTCTTGTCCTTGGCCCTGTTGATATGGTGTATTACATTTATTGATTTGCATATGTTGAACCATCCCTGCATTCCTGGGATGAATCCCACTTGATCATGGTGTATAATCTTTCTGATAACTTACTGTATTCTATTTGCCAGTATTTTATTGAAGATTTTTGCATCTACATTCATTATGGAGATTGGCCTGTAATTTTCTTTTTTGGTTCGGTCTTACTCTGGTTTTGGTACTAGGGTAATACTTGCTTCCAGGAGTGAGTTAGGGAGACTTGTTTCCCTTTCAATTTCATTGAAGAGTTTGAGGAGTGTTGGCATTGTCTTCCCTAAATTTCTTGTAGCATTCAGCTGTTAATCCATCATGGCCCAGGCTTTTCTTTGTTGATAGCATCCTAATTACATTTTCAATTTCATTAACTGAAATTGGATTATTCAGCAGCTTTACATCTTCTTGATTCAGCTTTGGTAATTCATAGGTTTCTAGGAATCTGTCCATTTCTTCTGTGCTATCGAATCTATGTGAGTAAAGGTTTTCGAAGTAGGTTTTGATGATCTTCTGTATTTCCACAGGGTCTGTAGTGATTTTACCCTTTTCATTTCTTATTGCATGAGTCTGAGTTTTTTCTTTCCTCTTTTTGTAAGGTTGGCTAGGGGTTTATCAATTTTATTTACTCATTCAAAGAGCCAACTCTTCAATTCATTAATTCTTCATATTGTTTTCTTAGTTTCAATTGCATTAATTTCTGCTCTAATCTTAATAATTTCCTCCCTTCTTTGAGCTTTGGAATTGACTTGCTCTTCTTTTTCTAGTAGTTTGGGGTGCAGTTTGGTTGTTTATGTGTGTTCTTTCCATTTTTCTGATGTGGGAGTTTAGTGCTATAAATTTCCCTCTGAGCACTGCTTTCATTGTGTCTCACAGGGTCCAGTAATTTGTATTTGCATTTTCATTCAATTGTAGATATTGTTTAATTTCTTCTTTAACTTCTTCTGTGACCCATTGGTTATTTAGGAGAGTTTTATTTAATTTCCATGTGTTTATGAGGTTATTGTAGGGTTTTTTGTCATTAATTTCTAATTTTACTGTGCTATGGTCAGATAATATGCATGGAATTATTTCAGTTCCTTTGCATTTACTTAAGCATGTTTTGTGAAGGAGTATATGATCTATTTTAGAGAATGACCCATGTGCAGCTGAGAAGAATGTGTATTCTGATGTTGATGGGTGGAATACTCGGTACACATCTGCTAGATCCATTTGTTCACAAGTTTGATTCAGTTCTGTTATTTCTTTGCTGATTTTTTGTTTGTTTGATCTGTCTCTCTGTGACAGTGGGGTGTTAAGGTTCCCCATTATAACTGTATTATTGTTTACTTGGTTTTTCATGTCTATTAAGAATTGTCTTACATAGTTGGGTGGTCTCATATTCGGTGCATATATATTTATGATTGTAATCTCTTCCTCTTGAAGTTTTCCTCTAACAAGTATGTAGTGACCTTCTTTATCTCTTTTGATCATTTTCGGTTTGAAGTTCATATTCTCTGCAAACATAATAGCTACCTCTGCTTTTTTCTGGGTTCCTGTTGCATGGAGTATTGTTTTCCAGCCTTTGATTTTTAGTCTGTGAATTTCCTTTTGAGTGAAATGTGTTTCTTGTACACAGCATATTGTTGGGTTTTGTTTCTTAACCCACTCTGCTAGTCTGTTTCTTTTTATTGGTGAGTTGAGACCATTTACATTGATTGATATAACCGATATGTACTGGCTCATCCCTGTCATGATATCTTTCTGTTGTTGGTTTTCTACATTTTCTGTTTAATTATTTGCCCTGCTTAGTGCTTTCCTTTTGTTGTTGTTCTTAAGATTGTAGCTATCTTTGTCTCTTTCTAGAGTGTCTTCCAGTACTCTTTGTAGTGTTGGTTTGGTGGCCATAAATTTCTTCAGTTCTTTGTCATGAAAGTATCTTATTTCTCCATTAATTTTTAAGGGTAGCTTTGCAGGGTACACCAATCTGGGTTGAAAGTTGTTTTCTTTCAGGATTTGGAATACTTCACTCCAAGCTCTTCTTAACTTAAAGGTTTGTGTTGAGAAGTCTGCCATGATTCTCATAGGCTTTCCTTCATAGGTGATCTTTTTCTTTTCTCTGACAGCTTTTTGTATTTTGTTCTTGTGCTGTATTTCTGATACCCTTATTATTATATGTCTGGGTGAGGATTTATTTTGATTATGGTTAATTGGGGTTCTGTATGCCTCAGTTACTTGTATTTCAGATTCTCTTCCCATGCTTGGAAAGTTTTCTGCTATTATTTCTGTGAATAGTCTTAGTATGTCATTAGTATTGACCCCTGCTTTTTCATTGATGCCTATTAATCTTATGTTATTTCTCTTGGCATCGTCTTGCAGCTGTTGAATTGCTGTTTCTTGGTTCCTTACTATTTTTAAGAGATCTTTTCTTTCATGACCATAAGCTCCCATGCTGTCTTCAAGACCTGAGATTCTATCTTCAGCTTCACTCAAGCAGTTTTTCGAACTTTCCATGGAATTTTTCATTTCCTGCATTTCCCTTTGCATCTGTTTCATGCATTCTGTTTGTGTATTATATTGTTCATTCAAAGTTTCCATCATTTTCTTAAGTTCTTCTATTTTTTTATCTTGCTCTTTACATACACACAACATTTCTTTAATAATGATTCTCACTTCATTTTTCAGCTGAGAGAAAATTTCTGATTTGAATTTCTCTATAGCTTCATCAAGCTGTTTCTTTATTGCATTTTCTATCATTTCAGAAAGTCCATTTTTGTGACTCCCACTGTCTTCCATTTCAGTGTCTCTTGGGTTTGTTCTCAGTGGGCTGGTGGATTGAGACTGCCTCTTGGTCTTTTGTTTTGTCATTTTCTTCTGGGACCTGTGTGGCTCTGTGTCCTGAGAGGCTGACTGAGTGTTCCCCTTGTGGGTTGCACTGATTCGCGGGACCAGGTAGAGCCTGAACCTGTACACAGCTTGTGAGGGCACTTTCCTGAAATGTGCTGCTGAAGCCTCCGCCTTACTGGATGGGGCCGAGACCTCCCCAACCCAGGCAGCCAGGCGTAGCTTACCATGGAGTGTGGTGCCACCCTGACCCTGAATCTGGCTGCAAGGAGTTCAGAGCCTCTGGAGTGCCAGGCAAGCCTGGGCAAGTCCCAGGCCTACAGTGCCAGGACCTTACTCCTGCCTGGGCAGGCCTGCAACCTCTTGGACCTGCCATGCCAGCCACTCCCCTGAACAATGGAACTTGTGCCCTGCACTCTGATGGGCAGAGCCCAAGCTCTCCAAGGTCTTGCAGCTATGCTGGCCAGTCCCTGATGAGCAGCTCTGGGGTCCTAGGATGGAGTTCCTATCCTTGTACATGTGACCGTATTTTCCCTCATTCTTCTTCACTGAAAGACAGTCACCTTGACTGCTGGCTGTTATTGTCAGAGACACAAGAATCCTAAATCTGGGAAGGAATTCTTTCTTGACAGCAGATTCATACCTGTTGCAAGATGGACTCTGAGCTTGGAGGAAAGTTTACAAAATAATTCTTAGCCCTCCCTCCCATTCAGCCTCCTTAGGAAGTTTAGAACCAGGTTTGGAGTAGAGTCGAAGCAGTCTTCTAGTTGAAAAAATCATAGAGACAATCATTTGATCTCCTTGCTCTTTATATAAACCCTGAAGGTCCAAGGAGGGCAAAGACTTGTCCAGGGTCACACAGCATATCAGAAGCAGTGCTGAGCCAAAGCCAGGATGCAAGTTCGGGACTCAGAGTCAGACAGAGCTAGGTCCAAATTCTGCCTTCACAGTTGATCAGTTATGTGAATGTGGGCAAATTATTTAACCTCCTAGGTCTTCTATTTCCTCATATGTTAAAAGGCAATAGTCATGTCTCCTGGCTCAGTACCCTCACATGTATGACATGATTAACTAGCACTGTGCTTAGAATAAAATAAATGCCTGATTAATGCTCTCTGTCGTTATTGTCATTGTTTACATTGTTGTGGTTGTTACTCTTAACTGAAGACATGGTCTCTGGGAATGGAGCATGATCAGGAAGCTGTGGTCAAGTGTAGATCTGAGGCTTGGCCAGTGATGCTCTCAGTAACACTCTTTTTCTTCACAGACTTGTGGAGCTCTTCTCCTCAGCACCCATTGGATCCCACTGGGGGGTGCTGTCCAAGTGCTTGACCTACAGCAAGGCTGCATCTGACCCCTTTGTGTACTCCCTGCTGCGACATCAGTACCGCAAAAGCTGCAAAGAGATTCTGAACAGGATCCTCAACAGACGCTCCATTCGATCCTCAGGCCTCACAGGTGACTCTCACAGCCAGAACATTCTACCAGTGTCTGAGTGAAGGACCATGCTACTGCTGGAGAGTTTAGAATGAGACGGCTGGGAGAAGAAGTGGGGGCAGGTTAGGGGATCCATATGGACAACACCCACCACTGTCCCGCAGCAAGCCTGGTGATTTGGGGTTCTGGGGTCTGTTTCCTGATTCCTCAAGGGCAGACATTGGACTGCCCCTATTGATCACCAAATGATGGCCGTGGGCCATGCTCTAGTCTTTCTTTCTGAAAGGCTTCTTTGAGCTCCTAGACTCACTGGAGGCTTCCCTGGAGATGACAGTCCAGTCATTGTCAAGGGTGCAGTGCTGGTGGCAGGTGGGGAGGCATGGTGTTCACCTGCTTGAAACACTGGACATGAGGCTCCCTGCTGAAGAAAAGCAATGGTCTCCATGGGACATTTTAGTCATGCTACAGGTGAGACTGGTGGCTGCCATGTGGCCCCCAATCTAATATAATGACTCTTTTCCTCTTGGTAGGTGTGGCTGCTTTAACCCAAATATTACCCAGCTAGTACCAATTAAATTGTGTTCTGCTGAGACCCTGGGGGCTCTGCTCCTAAGGGGAAGATGTTTAACAATTAGTGACCAACCAGTTGCTGCCCACCAGTTGTCCCAGAAATGGCAAATTGGATATAACTTTTTTCTCTCCTCCCCCAAAATGAAAAGTCATGTTTGCATGTGTAGGCAATCATAGCATCAAAATGGTTTTAACAGGAGTGGTAATACGCATATTAGGTTTTTCACAGTCTGACAAAGAAGTCACTTTCTTGTGATTTACATGTCATAAGTGTGAGAGCCAAGTAAAAGCAGGAAGATGGTGGCTGGCAGGTCTCCCTGTTTCCATTGTGACCTGAATTGGCAGGAAGCATTTCACCTTGTCACATGCATCTTGTCGAACAAGTCTTATGAAATGGATGGGCAAGTACTGAACTGAGCAAAAATCTAGCCTTGATGTTCAGGCACTGGTTTCCATTATTCCAGTAGCTCAATGTCCTACTCTGTACATCCATCCATAGAAACCACAGGCTGTGAAATGTCACCAAGAAATCTTCCTGTGCTACAAGTTAGATAACAAATTTTTTATGAAGTATTGTAATATACATATCAATCCACTAGCAGCCCTAGTCTTGATTTCATAAACAAAACAAGATGAGTGGCCCATGGTTTCTGCCCATCATGTTATTATTCACTATTTTTAAATTGATTTGTGAAGACTCAAAGCAATTATTTCTCAATCCTTTAAGTGATTCCTCCAGGGTGGAAAGGATGGGGAGCCATAAAATCAGATGGCTCATTTTCTCCTTATAGCTCTTCTGTCCTTACTTGTGAGGTAGAGAGAGGAGGACATTGTCTACCAACGACCAACCAGGAGAGTCTGATGGTTTTCACAGTCAGGCAGCCCCAGTACTTAAAAGTAAAGAAATGTCTCTCATTTGAGAATGCATTGTCTTATTAACTCTTAGCTCCTCATTTAGAAAGCAACTTAGCCAGGCCCAGTGGTGTCAGGTTTTAAAGTTTCCATGGATCCTAGAATGAAGACACATATAGCATCTGAAGAGGTTGTGACATCTTCCCACTGCTGGCAGAAGTATGCTCACACTTGCTCAACATTTGGCTTGTTAGAAACAAGGAACCTGGGCGTTGTAAGGAATTCCCTTAGGACACTGACTTGTGTCTCTGATCAAACTTTCCCCAGCCAGTGTTCTAGGAAGTCATCTCTTTCCTTCCTGTGATCAGGGACATCACATTGGTAGCTTTAAATAGTCCATGCTGGGAATTTCTGTACCATGCAAATGCTACTAATCAGGCCTTTCCCCCAGAAAGTTAGTTAAACATCCCCCAGCACATCACTGCCAGACATGACTTTGTGTATTACTGAAACAAAATTGGTCTGGTTCGGGGACCATTTGGTCACTCAAGTTCAAATCACAACAGACACTTTTGTTGAGCTTTCCTAGAGACAAGCAGCTGTCTACCACTCATTATCCCAGCACCAAAAGTGCCATTGAGGTTAAAATCAACCAGGAGTCAAGACAGCATGCACAGTTGAATATGTAAATCCCCCTTTTTTACACAAATACCCCTAAACTTGGGTAAAAGAAGAGTAACAACCCAGTGAATGACAAATGCAAGCAGTATCAGTTTAAAGGAAGGATTGTGACAAATTCTCTCTCTGCTTGCTCTGTATAGGCAATATATTGTACCCCTGGTAGCAACTAGATCTCTTTTTCAGCTAAGTAGCAAGATCTTTCACCCACAATACCACACATTGTAAATGACACATTTCACAATTTTCACTATACCTCTAAAACTGCTGAAAACCCAATTAAACCAGTTATATTGGCATCATGTAGACAAAACCCTTAGATAAACTGATTGATCACATATTTTCATCATCATTTAGATGTAGGAATTAAAACCCAAGGGGCAGTGAGAAGAAAATTGGTGCATTAGAAATCAGTGTCAACCAATTCTGCTATAATTACCTTTAAATAATTTTCTGCATTTATCTATAGGCAGTTTCTAAAGTTTGCCCCCTGCCTTCATTATTCCCAATTGAATTATCTACCTCATTTTGGGAATTTAATTTATCAAACATCGTGTGGTTTTCTCAGGTATAACATATAGAATCACCAAGACTTTTGGCATCTAAATCAAAGGGCCTGGTTGGGCTTGCCTGACTTCAGCTGGTGTAAGCCTTAACAGTTAAGGTCCAAACTGTGAGGGGAAAAACATTTTAAGAAACTTGAAAATAACACTTCTAACAGAGAGGATTTCTGTCTATAAAATCCACATCGAGGGCTCAGTTAATTGTCCTAGATGTTCACAATTTGTTGATAATAATCACTCTGCTGCTATTCTAGCTTTTATTTATTTATTTATTTATTTTTTGGTGGTGCAGGGGATGGAATCCAGGACCTTGTGCATGCTAGGCAAGTGCTCCACCACTGAGCTATACCTTCAGCCCTTTTTAAATTTTATTTTGAGTCAGAGATTTGCTAAATTACCCATGCTGGCCTCAAACTTGCAATCCTCTTGCCATATCCTCCCAAGTAGCTGAGATTACAAGCACGTGCATATCTGAACCCTTAGACCTCTTCTTGAAGAAGCAGATTTCAAAGCCTGGGGGCCCTAATAGGACAGTCCACTGATGGGTGTCATGGCACATGGGTTTGTGGGTTTTGTGGCCAGCTCACCTGCCAGGTGCCTCCCAGGAAGTAGCCTGTGTTTGCTTACAAGTCAGGCAGGAGAAGAGGGACTTGATGACATGAGTTATCTCATTCCAACTGCGTGTTCTTCCAGGATTCAGCTCAGGCTCCTGTCACCCTGAGCAATAAACCTCTCTCCATGTGTTTGTGAAGTTCTTTTTCTCTTTCATGTGCTTTTGTTAAAAGAAGACAGAAAGAATGGGGCCAAGCACAGTCTTGGTTGTCACCCTTTTACACGATTAGATGGCTTCGCCTGACCGAGATGGAACCTTCAGAGAAACGGAAGACTATGCACTGTTAGAATGTAACCTGCATGCAGGATGAAGTAATCTGCCTGATTTTAGTGAAAACATTGTATCAGGTGCCAGAAATCTCATGAGTGGCTCAGGAACAACAGGTGAGAGGTCTATAGACTCTCGCTGCCTTCCTGAAAGCCTGATATGTCTGAACAGAGCCCCAGGTTCTTAAACTTTCCTATGTCCAAATGTCACCAAGGGAGATGGTTTAAACATAGAATCTGGTGTCTTCTCCTCAGAGATCTGGGGTTCTGTGTTTCCAACCCAGCTAATTGACATAGATCATCTTCGAACTATCCTCTTAGGAAAAATGATCTTATACATCTGAATGAATCGAATGGAAAATTGGGTCTTTCTAAATAACGAAGTTTCCACTGTCTTGTATCTTTCCTTAATTGTCCAAATGGTTTCATCTCCATGTTTATTCAAGAGCTAGAGCACATTGTTCTCAGAAAAGCAGAAAGTTCGCTTCATGAAATGCTGAAAGCTTGTTTGCAGAAGACTATGGCATAACAGAGGGTCCAGGGAGGTAAGATGTGCTAAAGTAAGAGGTTGGCAGATGATAGCTGTTTTGGGATCCTTTGTTAGAGAAAAGGCATTCAGAGAGGCCCTCTCAGGACACATGCATGGCCCTTGGATCAAGCTATCTCCCCAGGCAATCTGGCTGTGGAAGGAGGTAACATCTATCACTTATGCCATCTACCTTGTTACATCCAGCTGAATAACTAGAAGTTGAGCCAGGCTGAAGCACGGCCAAGAAGAGATGTTTTTGGATGCTAATCCTTGGGTGTGGGTCTCTTGTGGATTCTCAACTTCCTCCATTGTGATTGCCCCCACTAGGTCTCCCAGGAACCAGCTAAGTTTCCCAGGAATAGCAAGTTGTGTGAGAGCAGCTTGCCATGCTTTGTAAGTTTCCCACCTTCCCAGTGCCTCCTGATGTCTCCCAGAACCAGGTGCCCTATTGTCCCCCAACCCTCAACCCAGTAGTCTTTTCCCTGTCCTTGTTCCTGGCCTGATTAAAGGAAAGTGATGGAAACTACAATCTCCTGCCCCTCCTATTCAGGTGGATCCACAAAATCTAAGGTCACCTCATGCCTCATTCTGCAAATACTGGAGAAGAAAAAGGAACTAGTTTAGGGGTCGACTACCTGGAGGGGAGAGTCATGGGTTCCAAGGAATGGATTTGTCAAACTTTCCAGGGAATCTTCCTGGGGATAGGGAACAGCTAAGACCCAAACTGGCTTCACTCAGTTTGATGAGACATTTCTGTGTAGAGGCTCTGACCTGCTGGTGCTGCAGAGAGCAGAGTCCTGGGATGGCGAGCAGAGAGGTAAGTAGCAGCGAGGGCTTCTGACCCACAGCTATGGAAATCCTTCCCCCTCACTCCTCAGTTCTATGGATTCTGAGCCAGACTTAGGGGGAGATGAGCGATTACTCTAGGGTCAGGGGGCAGGCTACATATCCTGAGGTGTGTGCTCAGGGCTGCAGAACTTGACAGGCATGGTGAAGGAGGGTTCTGGAAGGCTTCAGAGAGGCAATGAGGTTTGGGCCAGACCAATAGGAGGGAGCAGTATGAGGCAAGACACAGAAATGTGACCATGCCAGATGAGGGGTTGAGTGAGGTGGCAGCATGGTGTGCATCTTGTAGTGGGATCCAGTGACTGGTGTGGAGGCCCCACAACCAGGACAAAGCCAACAGCATCTGTCATCAGAAGGAGAAGATGGAAGTCTTAAAGTTGGGACTGTCAAAGTTAGAAAGAAGAGATATGGGAGAGGTCCATATCTCCTTAGCTACCCCAAAGGAGGACAAAGAAAGAAGGAAAAAAGAAAGGAAGGAAAGGAAGAAACAGAAGGGAAGGAGGGAACAAGGGAAGATCAAAAGGGATTGCATTCATTTTGAGGGACGTGGAGATTCATCCTTAAGAGCACAATTCACACAGAAGAAACCAACCATGTCCATCTAGGGCACATCCCCTGACAGCATCCTGAGAGGGGCCAAATATAGGTCTTTGGGAGGGGAGGATTGCGTATTTATTACCATGGAGGGTCTGAAGGAGGCTTGCCACCTACACCCAGGACAAATGAAAGAGGTCACACAGCAGAGAAAATCATGTTACAAAAGTCCCCATGCTACTTTGCAGTTCAGCACCCACACCTCTCCAGGTGGTGCACAATTCACTAGCACAATGTGCCATGTAAATATGTATCTAGCATTTAAAGGTCAAATATGAATCTGATCAATCTTAGCAGTGCTCTGGTTTATCATGTACACCCGTACTCAAGGACTTTTTAAATAAATTGGGTTTTTGACATGAAAGTTTATGTGTGCCCTTTGGGCATCTGTGTGCTCTTATGAACATCAGCGTGTGTTATTTCCTGTGTCCTCTCACACACACCCAGTGACTGTGTGATTGGTGTTATACTTACTTCCTGGCACGGAAATTGTGCATGTGCTTAATAAAACTCAGAGCCCATGATTTGATGGTTTCAAAGAGCCTAAAATCTGTATTTGGAGACAGAAAATCTGTTGGGAATTGTGAGGTTCAGAGTATAACATCATGGCCCAGACCTCAGTCACATTTCTTACTATCCAAGGGAATGAGTTTGAACTAGGAGAGAATCAAATACCATCACAAGGACACTTGACTGAGTGACTTACGATGTTTAGTTTCATGAGGACTGGATCTTAGTGATTGCTTAGGCATGGATAACATACCCAACACCCAGCCCCTCTATAAAGGCTCTACCCACCATTGCCTTCACTCAACTCATTGATTACCAAATGCTTGCTTTAATTATTAAGAGTAAGGCCACTGCCATGCACACAAAAAAAATCAAATGGTATGTTTCCTTGCAAACTGAAGTCATTCCAAACCTCAAGAATCCTGTTTTACAATAAACATGCAAGTAAACCTCTGCTGGAGGACAGGGATATTTATGGTAAGTGGTGTCTCATCAACTCTACCAGGATCTCCCCAGAGAAAACCTGGGTTGATCCAGGACACAAACAACTGTGTAAGCCCAGCCAGTGACAAATCAAAAAGGTGCCTTGGCTTCCCCTCATTGCTACCTGGTGTGGTTTTTCCAGGTATTGGAATAGCCATTTTTATTTTCTAAGGCTCATCTGGGAGAAGGAATCTAAATCCTTGCCATCTGGATATGCATTCTCATTTTGATAGGAAGCTTCTGGGAGAGATGAATCTCTCCCCTTGCCATGGTGTCTTGGGCAGTGGATGACAATCGATAAGATCAGCCACAGCTGTGGATTTTCCTTACTGGAGGAAGGTCAGAGGCTCTACTCTGTCCAGTGTCCAATGCAAGGACCATTGTTTCTTGTAAATGAAAGGAGAATTGTTTAAATGCTACCCCTAGAGTTCCTGGGGTGGCCAAATCCTGGGAACATTCAGGTCTGATGCTTTGCATTCCTTGCATTTTCATATTTTTGGTGGCTATGCAAAGTGAGGTAGAAGGACGCACATCATTTGTTTCTTGGGGCATTCAAACAGTGGCCAGTAGACAACCAAAGGGAGCTTGCATTAAGGAAATCTACTGTGTGTGCCAGTTTAGTATTCCACAAGAAAATGTGCGTTGCATTTGCGCATTCCAAGAATACTTTCGGAAACCAGGATTTAGAAAATAAATATTTCATTCCTGGGGACAGAGTGAACTGCAAATGTTTGGTTTCTGCACAATCTTGGGATTTCTTAATATCAGATTCCCAGGATGACAGGTGGGGCATCTGTGTGTTTGTGTTGGAGCAAATGCACCCATAAATGTGTGTGCTCATAACTCTGTATGCCCATGAGTGTATACATATGGGTGAATATTCGTAAACACGAACAGCTGCACACTGAGTATAAAACAAATGAAGCAAAAATTTAGCATCTTCTTGATGTTTCTTGACACTAGAGCTTTACTTTAACTTTCTTCTAATTTATGAAGCAGAAATAAGGCTCCACTTATTTTTTTTAAATGTTACCAGAAGCTCTCTCGATATGGCAATATTACTACTCATGTGAGACACCTGCCAACGGCTCTTTTCTTTTGAAGTAGGACTCAAGATTTTTTAACCCAAGGCCAGTGATGCTTATTCTGTTTACAATAGCTTGTGTTTTGTGAATACATATCAACTGTTGTAATATATTTTTATGATAGAATTGATGGCGAATTCAGGAGGAAAATATATATTGTGAACCTGTCCAATAAAGACTCCTGTTATAAGATACCCACCCTTTGCTGATCTGGTGTGAACACATTTTTATTTATAAGTTAATTATCAGAAATTTTGGATTTCCATAATTTCATATCAACAAAGTTTATATACTGTCCCCTTTTTTGTCACCCACATGTACTGCCCCAGGTGCTCCTGGCCTCACATGGCCTTCTGAGAGGTAGGTATTCATCCTATGGAACCAGCTCTTAATTTGCTCAGACCTAGACTAGCCACTCCAGCTCCAAAACACACCTTCTCAGAGAGAGGCACCTCCTTAAACCTTTTCAAGTACAAAGTATCTTAGTCCATTCTGTGTTGCTATAACAGAATACTCAAGACTGGGAATTTTATTTAAAAGCAAAGATTTATTTCTTATAGTTCTGGAAGCTGAGAAGCCCAAGTTCAAGTGGCCTTGTTCTGGCAAGGCCCTTCTTACTGTACCGTAACATGGCAGGAGGAATCACGTGGAAAGACGGGGAGAGACAGAGAATGTGAGAGAGAGAGGGTGCAAACAAACACACAAAGATTGAATTTTGAACTTGAGACCTCTGGACTTTTTATTATTATTATTATTTTGTACCGGGTATCAAAGTCACAACCTCACGCCTGCCAGGCAGGCGCTTAAGCCACTCAGCTAAATCCCCATTCTTGTTTTTTGAGACAGGGCCTCACTATGCAGTCCAGGCTGGTCTTGAACTCACTTTGTAGCCCAGGCTGGTCTGGAATTCGCCATGATCCTCCTGCCTCAGCCTCCCGAGTGCTGGGACTACAGGCGTGTGCCACCATGCCTGACTCTCTAGACCTTTTATAATTGATGCTGATTCATTCATGAGATTGGAACCCTCATGATCTAAACACCTCCCATTAGGCCTCATGTTTCAACACTGTTGTATTGGAGATTAAGTTTCCATCACATGTGTTTTAGGGACATGTTCCATCCATAGCAACATGCAACTTCTACCACTTCGGCCCGGTTCTTTAGGCATTGCCATATGCTCTGATGTGCTGCTCAGGTCTCAGAGGTGAGGCCTGGAGGGGGAAGGAGTCATAGACTTGTAGATTTCCTGCCAGGAACATGGCACTGTGCTAAGGGTCTCAGCCAGTTGTCACTGAAGTCTCTAGGTGTAGGGATTTCTCCTTTCACATCTTAAGAGACTGAACTTAGAGAGGTGAAATGATTTTCCCAAGGTCACACAGCTCATAAGGGAGTACTGGACTTGAACCCAGACATGACTGATGCCAAATTCCTACTTTCACCAACACCAGGAAGTACTTCTGGAACTTAGAGATGATTCAGGAAAGGCCTCTCTAATTATAGTTGGAAAAACTGTGGCAGAAAGACATGACTTCTCAGTATTAGATAGTAAAACTCAAGTGTCCTGCAATCTTAAGGAAGTCTCTTCCTTCATTCTTTCAAAAAATTGTGACTGTTGTCTAGTTCAAATATGAAATTAGCCACTTTCTAGCTGTACCTGTGAGCACATTCATCTTTCTGTAGCACTGATCCCTTCTCCCTATCTGGGCTTGGGTGGCCTTTGCACTTGCCTAGGAGCAATGCAGCCTGGAATATGGAAGCAAGAAAGCTGCTGTGCTTGGGAGTGGGACATGCTAGTCAACAGGGGATGCCTTCACCACCAGCTCAGTGGTCAGGTACAGGGGTGAAGACCCTTATGCTGAGTGAGATATGGATAGCTGCAGACCCCTGAGCAACATCTGTGTCTAAAATGTTGCGCTACACACTTCAGAAGCATCATCTTATTTACCCCACTCCCACCCCACCCAGTGCTCTTATGTTCATGGTATTATTCCTAACTGCATGTTTGAGTGGAAGAAGCTGCAGGGTGGAGCATCTTCTGCAGAGCTTCAAAGCTATTGCATGAAGAACCAGCGCCATCTCTCTGACACTGTTGGTTTCTTTCTGCAGGGTTCCTCTCAGCAGACTGGTGGGCTCCTTGGGACATACCGTCCCTTGCATCAATATTGATACTACTATTTTTTACAGTCATTCCCCTATATCCTCAGTTTTGTCTTCCAGGGCTTCCCTTACTCTCAGACATAACCCAAAACCTAAATGGAAAGCCAGAGAGATAAACAATTCATAGCTCCTAAATTGCACACTCTTATGAGTGATGAACTCTCATATCACCCACTCCAGCCCACCCATAATGTGAACCAACCGTCTGTATACAGTTTACCTATGCTATTCACACTGCCTGCTCAGGGGTTCTCCTTAGCCTCTGCCATTATCAAATGACTATCTTCATATTGCAGTTTTAATGTTCAAGCAACATTTCTTTAACTTATGAATGGCCCAAAGCAAAAGAATAGTGATGCTGGCAATTTGGGTATGTCCTAAAGCAGATGTGAAGTGCTTCCTTTAAGTGATAATATCAAAGTTCTTGACTTAAGGAAAGAACAAAATCATATGCCGAAGTTACTAAGATTTCATAACCTCATGGTAATAATAGATCTTCTACCCATGGAATTGTGAAGAGGGAATAAGAAATTGATGCTACTTTTGGTGCTGCACTTCAAACAGCAAAAGTTATGATCCCCATAAGTGTTAAGTGTTTAATTAAGATGGAAGAAATATTGAGTTATAGGGTTCAGTAATAGCCACGGTTTAGGTATCCACTCAAGGGTATGGGGTCAGATCTCCCAAGGATAAGGGAGGGGCTGCCATATTTCCCTTTTTGCTGACTTCCAAGACATTTAAGATACTACATATTTATAAGTGTCATATTCAAGCCAGGCTTCTAACTTATTTAGTTTGGCCTTATGTAAAGCTTTCCACTCTCTCAGCCCTAGTTACTCACCTGAAAAAGTAAAGGCATGGGACTGGGGGTATAGCTCAGTGGCATGGTGCCTGCCTGGCAAGCATGAGGTCCTAGGGCTGGGAGTTTGGCTCAGCAGTTTAAGCACCTTCCTGGCAAGTGCGAGGCTAGGCTGTGAATTCGATCCCCAGTGCAAAAAAAAAAAAAAAAAAAAAGCATGAGGTCCTGAATTTAATTCCTGTTCAAAAGAAAAGAGCAAAGACAAAGAAATAAATATAAAGGAATCAAAATCCAGTGATAGACTGGCACATATGTAGTCAGTTGATTCCACAAAGGTATTAAGACAGTTCAGAAGGAAAAAATATCTTTCATCAAGTGATGCTGGAATAGCTGGATATCCACAGAAAATAATAAGTAAACAAAATTAGACCCACCTTCTACCCTATGCACTAAGATTCACTTGAAATGTCTTATAGACTGAAATACAATGATTTAAAATACAAACCTACAAGAAAGAAACACTGGTGAAAATCTTTGCAACTTTAGGGCATGCAAAAGGCGCCTTGAGAGCATGAAAAATCAGGACCATAAAGTTAAAAATTGCTAAATCAAACTTCATCACAATTAAAAACTTCTGCTCTTCATCTCTTAGGGAGGATGACAGTATACAATGTAGCAAATATGGGGAATTCTCTTCTGTTTTGTCTTCAAGGCCCAATATTGTTCTCATTGTTTTGCTTTATTCTGATCAACTTTTTTGCTTTATTTTATCTTCTGTTTTTATTGGTTTTATTGTGTTTTGGTTTTGATTTGATTTTAGTATACCTGATGGAATGATCAACTATTCTGAAAATAACAAGATATTCTATAGTGGTTATTGGTTTCATAGTATCTCTCTTTGAAGTTCTGTACCAGTTCTACTGCTTTGTGTTGATTGACTTTGTTCTGTTATGCTTTGTTGGATTTTACTTTCTTTAAAATAAAAAATATTATAAAAAAAATAAAAACTTCTGCTCTTGTAACAACATTAAGAAAAGGAGAAAACAAGCTGAAGAACGGGGAAAATAGTTGCAATTCATGTGCCTGGTAAAAGAATTGCATCCATCATCAATGAGAAATAACCCAACAAAAAAGGGCAAACATTTAGACATTTCCAAAAGAATGTATGTAAGTATCCAACAAACATAGAAAAAGGTCTCAATATCATGAACTACTGGAACAAATGAAAATTAAAACTACAATGTGATATAATACTCATCACTGGAATAGCTCAAATGAAAGATTTCCAATACCAAATGTTGGGGAGAGTATGAAACAATCAAAATGCCCAGACTTTGTTGGTGGGAATGTAAAATAATACAATCATTTTGAAAAACAATTCAGAAGTTTCTTGTAAAGGTAAACATATAGTTATTTTGTGACCTAACAATGCCACTTCTAGGTTTTCTCCCAGGATAAATGAAAATATGTCTACAGAAAGACCTATAGCTGCTTTATACCATTCTAGATTTATCTGTAATAAACCAAACCAGAAACAACTAAATCAGTCCATTAACAGGTAAAATACAGCCATGGTATATTCTTCTCTTTTATTTCATTTACATGTGATGGTCATAAAAGAGTTAAAGATATATTACAGTGATACAGGCATATCCATGTTTATAGCAGCACAATTCATAAGAGCTAAACCTTGAAACCAGCCTATATGTCCATGAACAGATGAATGGATAAAGAAAATGTGGCATTTACACACCATGGAGTACTACTCTGCCATAAAGAAAGATAAACTTGAGTCATTTGTAGGAAAATGGATGCACTTTGTGATCATAATTAAGTGAAAGAATTAATTAAGTGAAATAAATCAGACACACAAGAGTTAATACTGCATGGTTTCTCTTATATGAGGAAGCCAAATTATAAATAAAGAGCAAAATAAAAGGTTGATAATAGGAGGTAGGATGGTAGATGTTTCTCAAATGCAAAGTGGTTCAAGAGATGGAAAGAGTGGGGAGGGAAGAAAGGGAAAGGAGGATGAAGAAAAGAATTGAGATGTGTTATGTACATGCACCAAATTCACACAACAAATGTAAACATTATGTAATGTAGATGTGTACTGATGTAAAAAGAAAAAGCTAACCTATATTGATGAAAAGCTGATCAGTGATTATTTGGATTTGGCATGGTGATAGAGATTATAAAGAGCAAAAAACAGTATTCAAATGATTAAAACATTGTGTACTTTTTGGTTGCATAAGTCTGTTAGCTTTGTCATTTGATCCAACTGAATATTTTAAAGAAGTGCATGATATTATATACTGATCTGCAGAGGCTGAATAAAGTTGTTTTAACAGTAAGTAAAGCAGTATATCTCTAGGATTTCTTCTGGTTCCTGTAAATCTTGACAAATACTTGAAGCTACCTTCTCAACATTATTGAAAATCGCCACTTTCCCACACTGAGATTCTGCCCCAATGATGAAGTTCACCCACGCTAACAAGTCCTCCTTTGAAGCAGGAATCTTTCACCTTCTATGGCTGTGGGGTATTAGCAGCAAATAAAATCTATCCATGTCTCCAAATAAATTTTTTCTTCAAAGTAAATTACATAAGATTCCAAAGGGAACCAATATTAATAAAATATATTTACTAAAATATTTTATAATTTTCAGTAAAGTAATACATATGCTTTGTTGTTAACACACTAAAGGACAACATTCAGTGGCAGCCTAAAAATTGTCATTGTTTCAAGAGAAGAGCCTCAAAATCTTTCAAATATTTGCAACAAGAGTAAAGTGATAAAAAGAAATTTGTGGTATCTGCTGGTGCTGGAGTCAGGAGTAGGCTAACATCTCTGTAGTTTATTCCTCATTTATAACTGAAGGCAATGTTAAATTTCTATGAAATGTTTGGAATAACAAAGAGAAAATGAGAGACTGCTTCCCACAGTGGGCCTGTTTTTGGAGGGGTGAATTTTGAATGACCCAATGCGGGAAGCTGTGGTCTCCCATGACACAAATCATCATTTATCCAAAGATCCCATTTAAGGGTCCAGGTTTAGTTAGATACTTCATCATAGCCATGAGTCTGCATTTTTTTCTTCATAGGAAGATGCTATTTCAAGAATTTTCCTCGGTGCCTTCATTCTCCACCAAAAAAAAAAAGGGGGGGGGGCTGAGAGTTTGGCTCAGTGGCTTAAGCACCTGCCCTGGCAGGTGCGAGGTTGTGAGTTCAATCCCTGGTGCCACAAAAAAAAAAAAAAAAAAAAAAAGAATTTTCCTTGGCTTCTATGCCTTAATGTGCAATGGTAGAAATCAGCTCAGAGTCCCCTTCCTTTAAGTGATACTTCTTGTATTTTATCCTTGAACATCAAATATTGACCCAAAATTGCTTCCAAAACTTGAACAAATACAAGGTATGTATCTGAAATGAACTCAATAAAGT
Source organism: Dasyprocta punctata (assembly GCA_004363535.1). Taxonomy (NCBI): domain Eukaryota; kingdom Metazoa; phylum Chordata; class Mammalia; order Rodentia; family Dasyproctidae; genus Dasyprocta; species Dasyprocta punctata. The sequence continues at coordinate 19,104 of RJWM01003818.1, forward strand.
GGCTGACATAGAAATTGAAGGAGGAATGTACGTTATTTCCCCCAGTTTATCTGATCTGATAGACACAGCACTTTTGGCAGCTGAAGGTCATTTCTAAAAATGCAAAACCCCATATGCCATGTGTAAGTCTTGAACGCAGTCTTTGCTTTCCAGGTAGACAGTTCAGAGGTGCCTAAATGAGGGATGGATGGAACCAAGTTGGCTTTCAGATATCAAACCAGTGCTCTTTATGTCTGGTGGAGAAAAGACTGTGGCTCTTTTTCCCTCAAAACATGAGATGACACTGTAAAACAGAAGGCAAGATCTCTCTAGGGAAAAGGAAGGTTGTTGGACATGCAGGAATAGGGAGGACACCGCAGACTTCCCCAGGGAGCTCTGAGCTCCTTGTTAGAGTGGGTGATGCAGAACATTGTGTCAGAAAACCTGGAGTGGCCCAAGTATTGGGGTTTTCTGGCTGTGTAAACCTGGACAACTTACTCAACCTCTTTGAATGTCCTTTCCTCTTCTGTACCAAGAGAATGATGATGCCTATTTTGGAGGGATTTTCTTGAGGAGGGGGCTAAGGAGACATTTTTATCCTCAGCCCATGCACGGGTACCCACATTTACTCATACATTAATCTTTCTGTCTGCTCCACCCTGCCCAGTTTCCCATATAACCTCACTTAGTTTTGCTTTCCCAAGAGGAAAGGTGCATAGTTGCACTCAGGGAATTTGCTTCAGCCTGGGAAAGAAGTCCTCACTGAAGACCAGTAATTGATGGAACCAGTTTGATTAGCAAACACCCACTGGCTGTGCACCTGGGTCTACTTTGCTGACACATCGTGGAAACACTAGGTCCTATGTCCAGGTCTGCTTCCCTGCATTCGCCTTTGTTTTCAGTCCCCATAGTCCTGTACAGAAGCACCTATACTTACTTACGTAGTTACATACTGTTTCTTCTGTTCTCATTTATCCTCCTCCCAATAGCCTAAGTGCTTGGCATAGGGCTAAGAACACAGCAAACACTACATAAATACTTCTTTAGTTTAAGTCTCACTAAGAGCTAGACTGTGTAAATGGCACTTTCATAATAGATTTTTCTGTCACCCTTTGAGTGTTTGCAGGTATTGGACACCACTGAGTGAGAATGCTGTACTCCAAGTCAAAATACTCATTATGGCACATCCTATTTGCAATTTTCACAATCCAAATTGTTGTTGCATAGTGTATCTCAGGAAAAAAACATGACTATTGGGAATGCCACATACAGTGGCTAAAGTCAGATCTTGGCTTCCACACAGTGACGTTGCTGGGAACACTTCTCTGCCAAGGACCAGGAGCCATTCCAGGTCTGAGTGCACTCCATGGTATCCTCAGTCAGTCACGCATCTCAGGTAAGGTCAAAAAGCCCAAGGACCCCAGAAACAATAACCCTCCAAACATGTGCTGACTGCAGCAGGGTTTTTGGAAGGCTGGGTACCCTTCCAGGCATTGAAGTGACATGGAGATCCCTCTGTTTGATATTTTCCCCTGTTTATCCCATTAAAAACAAATAGCTGTGCACTGCACAAATCTGCTCATGGTCTCATTAGGTGTCTCCTTGTAATTGCAGGTTTTAAAACAAGCTCAAGGCAGAGCCACACAGGGAAATTAAAACCAACGAGCAAGAGCAAGAGAACAAGAAAATGCGTAGGAGCTGGGTAATTGCATGCCTATGTCTCTAGTGGTGGGCTGGGGCAAACAGAACAGCAGATGGGATCTAAATTGAAGGAAAAACTGAAATGAAGTGCAACTAAGACAAATGGTAATCAGAACCAGCTAGGAAAACGTTTCTGGACAAGCCGCTAGTTAGATACTGGCTGGTGATTTTACCTGATAATTGGCTCTGTCCTCTCACCCCCTTCCCTGGTAACACTCACCCAAGACTTCCCTCTCCTCTTGGTGGGGGAGGAGCTCCAGCAACTGCTCCTTTCAGTGGACACCAGACAGGGAAATTTCCTCCACTTTCTCACCCTGCCTCTTCAGACTGTTGATTATACTTTACCTAACCAGCTGCAAACCTATCCAGAGCATACCGGGGTGGGGGGTGCTCCTACAACTGCACTATCTCACAACAGGTGTTACTTTTGTTTTATTTGATTTTGTTTTGTTTTGACCTGTATTCATGCTTGGTAGCTCCTCTGGCATGAGTGACTAGAAGAGTCATGGGCTATGGAATAAGAAGGACCTAGATCAGAGTTCGTTGTTTGGCACCTTTGTAATGTTACTGTAAGAGCCACCATGAGCAAAATGGTGACAATGGTAGGTAAACACCTAGAAACACTAAACAAGTTACCTTGAAAAGGGCTGGCACACAGTAGGTGATTCATTCATGCTAGCTTCCCACCCATCCTCCAATTTCTCTGGAGTTGGAAGTTTTCAGATTTTCTAGCCTGCCAGGGCAGCAACTCTGGAAGACACCATGTTGCTCAGTGAGAAGAGCCCTGTGTATTTGAGCCTCTGCCTACCAGCACTGTGACCTTGGCCATGGTCTCAGTCTCTCTGAGCGTATGTCTCACCTAGGCTGTCCGTGGTGTGCAGACACTGTCTCAGGCCTGCCTGGCTCAGCTCATGAGGCTGTCATGAGTTTTTGTTAAGGCATGAAAACAAGTCCTATAAACTCTCAAAAGGGAGCTTTCATACCAATCCAAATTTGTAGCTCATGAGACCTATGAAAAACTCACTGAAGAGGGCCTCGCAAGGAATTTGCATAGGGACTTCCTAGGAGGAGTAGCAGGACTCCTAGACAGCTAGTGTAATGGGAAGAGGGATATTTCAGTGGTAGAAGAAGCCCACTGGTCCTGATCCACTGTGAGACTTAGGCAGTGTCCAAAGTTCTAGGAATTTCAGTTTCCTCAACCAATACTAAGAATTATTTTGTGATCACAGATGTAAGCATTCTTTATAAAGCACATTGTAATGAGAATTGTCCTCTGAACACTAACCAAAGTAACTCTAGTTTATGATGCCTCCCCAACATCTAGCTGTTCAGTTGGGCCACTGCCAGGTGCTGAGGATGGGTTCCAGACTGTAGCACAACAAGGCATCCACCACAGTGGCTAGACTGTGTTTGCTGAGTTAGGCAGAGCTTCTGATAAAGCTGTAGTAGGAGCAGAATACCCATAACTTTTCCCAAGAGTCTTCTAGCTTTTGATACTGCCTTTGCTGTTTTAATTAGTGCCCTATAAGCCAGTAGTTTAGCAAAGATCGGTTGGCAAATTTGATAATACCGCAGCCCGCATGTGGTCCACTACTCCGTAAATAACCTTTAATAAACTCACTCACTGAACAGGACTTGTGTGAGTCATTTGGATAGTCATTCCCCTATCAGTTCAGAGGCAGATATTTCTTTTTTGTTTCTCAGGGAAATTTGCATAACACATACGTCTACATGTTACTTCTTAAAACTCTTCCATTTAGCACCAAGGATGCTCAGTCCAACATTCTACACTGGTTGGTACTTGGATTAAAAGTGTCATGGAAGGGAACATTATCCAGACTCTCACTGAAGGCCAGGTATGTTGAAGCAGCATTTGAAGCAGTTATTCTTGACTTGATGATGTTTGAAAATTGTGGTTGGCAGAATAAAGACTCCCTAAAGATGACCATGTCCTACTTTCAAAAACCTACAGATTATTATTTTATCTAGCCATAGGGACTCCGCAAGTGTGGTTAAGCAGTTTAAGACAGGAATAGTGTCTTGCACTATCTAGATAGGTGGTACAATCACAGGGGTCTTCAAAGATGGAGGAGGGAAGAGGGAGAGTCAGAGAGATGGAAGGATGCTGGGCTAATGCCCTTGAGAAGAAGGAGAGGCCATGAGTCAAGGACCGCAAGTGGACTCTGGAAGCTGGCGAGGACAGGAACTGGTTCTCCAGTGGAGTCTTTTGAAAGTGCACAGCCTTGTGACATGTTGATTTTAGCCCACTGAGACACATTTTGGACTTCTGATCAACAGAACTGAAAGATGATACATTCATGTTATGTTAATGCATCACATTTGTGATACAGCAACAAAAGATATTATAATACAGATAAATGTAAAATTCTGCAACTTGTGTACAGAAATCTAATAGCCCAGGTACAAAACTGTAGGAAATTGGTTTAGCAGCTGTACTTTGGAAAGAAGCTCAACAACTGCATGTCTGCAGTATGGCTGTGATCACAGTGTCAGATTCAGAACTGAGTTTTTTTTTTAATGAGAGGCAAAGTGATTGAAATAAGAATAAAACTGGCCCATGTACACTGAAATCATCAAGTCACACAGAAATAGTGGATTTATTTCTGGGCCAAATAATCCCAGGAATGTATTGTGCACTAACATGTGTTCCAAGAGTGAAGAGACAGTAGCAGCATTCATACCTCGCTGTTGTTATGGTTTAGATCTAAAACATCCCACCAAAGTATCATGTGTTCAGAGGTGGGGCTTTGGGGAGTTGATTGGACCATGAAGGCTCTAATTTCATCAGTGGATGAAGCCATTGATTGATTCATAATGTGATGGCATTACTGGGAGGAAAAGAAAAATTAAAGGTAGGACCTAGTTTAAGGAAGTGGATCACTGGTGCTTGAACTTGAGGACTATATCTGGTCTTTGGCCCCTTCTCTTCTCTTTCCCTCATTCTCTGCTTCCTGGCTGCCATGAGTTAAGCAGCCTCCTCTGACCACAACCTGCTCCCATGATGTTTCTGTCTCCCTTAGTCCTAAAACCAATGGAGCCCGCTGATCATGAACTGAAACCTCTGAAACCATGAGCCAAAGTAAACCTTTCCTTCTCTAAGTTATTTTTCTCAGGTATTTAGTTATAGCAATCAAAGCTGACTAACACCCTGGTGAATAGAAATCCAGCCTTTCCTTGTTGGATAGTGATTTAGCAACAGAAATTAAAACCTTAAACATTCATACTTTTCAACTGCATTGATTAAATCTATCACCCTGATAACATGAGCCAACAAGCATAAACAATGCAAAGAACTGATTACTACGTTATCATGGTAAAATATTGGAAACTGCTTGCGCTCATCACTGGGGGAGCGGGTAATAAGCAGTGGTAAAGGTAAATCCTGGAAGACCATGCAGTCTTTTAAAGAAGCAGACAGTACTTTCTGGCCTGACCTGAAATAATCTCCAAATTTTATGATTAGGCTTTTAAAGAGCAGAGGGAAAAATCATATATGTAATACTTTTGTCTAAATAATGTGTAGACATTGCAAATGCACAGAATTCCTTTGAAAAGATACCTAAGAAAGTGGTAACATGGCTGCCTCTTGAAACAAGTTGGGGCCTGGGATCTGGCACGTGAGGTCCCATTTGCACTTCACCATACAGCTGTCTGCATCTTCTTCCGTATGCTGCCATTATACATCAAAAAAAGACAGATTAAAAGGAAGAAAACAGAGGTCTCTGAACCCAGCTTACCTGGGTAGTGTTGAGAACGTTGTGATGTTTGCTCTATGGCACCAATACAAGGGTTTGACTAGAAATCTGAGGATGCTCCCTACTTTCAGCACCACCCATGAGGAGGAAAGGCTCTATAGCTGGGGTTGCAGAAAATTGGGCTGATAAATCTTCTTTCTGGGACCACAGTATTATCTCCAGTTTGAGAGAATCTAGAATCATGAGAAGAACTTGTAAGTCACAGATGCCTGCTCTCCACTGCTGGTCAACTTAATCAGAACAAGAGGTCTGCGTTAGGCTCCAGATTCACTCAATCCTACCCAACACAGAGCTCAGAGTGACCTTCTAGAACTCCAATCTGTTCTCATGACCTTTTCTAGAACCTGTCATGGTTTCCCATTGTATACAGGACAAAGCTCATCATTTATCAAAGCCTCAAGTCCCCTGAGGCTTTTTCAACCCATTTCCTCTGCCACTGGCTCAGAAGTATGCACAGCACTACAGACTGATGTTCATGCCTATCTTAGTTACTGTTCTTGTTGTTGAGACAAAATACCCAACACCCAAAGTTAAAAGGAGGAAAAGTTTAACTCACAGTTTATAGAGGCTTCAGTTCATAGGTGGCTGACTCCAAGGCAGGATGGCATGGCAGAGGGGCATCGCACAGAAGAAATAGTCTACAGCAAGCAGGCAGGGAGGAACACATTAGCCTTCTTTACGTTCCTTACATTTTATGCTGGTTACCTTCCCTAGGGTGGGTGTACCACTCACACGCTTAATCCCAGCCAGAATTTTGCCAAACCAATCAATGAACCAATTTAGTAATCACACAACCTTGATTGCAGCGCCACACACTCCAAATGCAGCCACCTCTGTAAAGCCCCCTATGACTGAATGAGGCTTTAAGGGGACATCCAGACACAAACCATTACAATGTCCCCATTCATAAGTTAAAATCCTTACTACCATGGAGATGGTATTCTGTAGTACAGTGGATCTCCCATGAATAGGATTAGTACTCTTATAAAAGAGAGCCCGGTGAACTACCTTGGCCCCTTCTACCATGTGAGGACACAGCAAGAAAGTGGCTATTTATGAACCAGGAAGCTGTCCTCACCAAACACCAAATCTGCCAATTCCTTGACCTTGAGCTTCTTAGCTTCAGGGACTGGGAGGCATAAATTTCTGTATGTTTGCTATTTACAAGCCAGCCGGATATTTCAATGATAGAGACTGACAGAAGAAGAGGGGAAACATAGAGCAAGAACTAGTAAGACAACAAAAATCAAGGAGTGAAGAAATTTTAAGAAAATAGGCTGAAAAAATAAGGCCACCTTGATGGGCTTGACTGGAAGAACCGGGAATGAAGTCAGAATGAAGGTGGAAACTGAATGGGAGATGTAGAAGGGCCTACCCGGACTCATGAACTTACGGATTCTTCTGCACATTAAGTTAAAAAAAAAAGAACAAGAAAACGAAAGATAAAATGTCCCTGCATTTCGCAGTTGCCAACCTCATAGATTGCGTGTGTGCACGTGTGTGTGTGTTTGTGTGTCTGTGTTGTGTTTGTCACTTTGTTTTCAGATTTTGCCTCAAAATATTTAAAAGAGAAAAATAAAAGCATCCTTTACTGGTCAGACTTTTCCAGAGAAATAGAACATGTATATATTAAGAAATTTATTTTAAGGAATTGGCTCATGTGATTGTGGAGGAGGCAAGTGTGAATGGAGGCTGGAAAGCCAGACAAGAGTTGATGTTGCAATGAGGTCAAATTATTTTCTTTTCTAGAAAATTTCAACTTTTGCTCTTAAGGCTTTCAACTGATTGGATGAGCCTCCATTCCATTATTGAGAATAACCATCTCTTTTATTTAAAGTCAATCGATAGTAGATGTTAATTACATCTGTAAAATTCCTTCAGAAAAACACTGATATTTATATTTGATTAACTGACTGCTCTCACTTAGCCAAAGTGACTCATAAACTGACTATCAGATATTCCAAATCATGCAAGCAACAATTTTCCTCCCCAAGCTGGACTACTGATAGTGTCATTTGTATTTTAATAAAATATTGGAAAAATGGAAGAAGAAAGACTTGAGGTCCCCCTGTGTCCTATTATAAGTCATGAAGATGCAACAACGTTGCTTCCTCAGACAACTACAGTTCCTTTAGAATTCACCCTATGTGTTCCATAGATATCTTATACAAAGACATGTGTTATTATTTATCTACAGTTGCAATCTCAAAGTGGCTTTCTACTGGACATGTTAGCAAGTCAGCACTTTTTCAATGACATTTGGGAGCTGATAAAATGCTCCTTATCACATTCAGTTCTTATGCCGTATTTCGCAAGACTAAATTGGTTCAGGGTCCTTGTTAGTATTCAAACACACACACACACACACACACACACACACAAACACACACCGCTTATTTTAATGTCGACCTCTCAGCTTGAATGAATGCTTCTTGATGTTCACACATCAGTTATCACAGTAGAAGTGAGATGTCCACGCAGCCACCTCTGGAGGATGCCCTTCCTCCCACTTGAAGGTGCCAACTTGAAATGCAGGAACTGCAGGATCGGCTCCTTGTTGTGAGGTCACCTGCCTTAGACCAGGATTGGGGAGAGTCGGAGGGGTACTGTAGGATTCCTGCCTACTCCCTTAGTAGGTGAACTTGCTGCCTTTATCTCTCAGAAGTTGCTATTCCTTCCTTGACTTTTAAAATCAGTATATCCACAGTAATCAGTATGCATGGTTGTAGATCTATCTGGAGTTATGGATCAACATCCCAGTTTAACCAGTAAGACTTTGTAGATGATGGAGAAATGCTTAACCATGGGCAGTTCATGGGTCCTCGGGCTAATTGTAACAGCTGCTGAGTGAACATAATGTACCTACTCCTTCTTTTGTGTACTCTTGTGTCAGAGTTAACATAGAAAAATAATGCTTTGATCCCCTGCAATAAAAGACTTGAGTTTTTGACAGAGAGTGTGGATCTATCAGACCAAGGCTTCATTCACATGGATATCCATGAAGACTGTGGTTTCTATTAATTTATGTAGCAAAAAAAAAAAAATGCTCCTCTGTTTTCACTAGCGTTTGAACTTCAGCATTCATTTAAATTATGAATGTAAGGTGACACTTCAAAGTAGTATGAGTAGTACCTGTGATTTTGTCATCAAGAGTAATCATAGATATTTTCTATTACATTACAGTTGCAGAGTTCTAAAAATAGCATTCCTGCTCATCATTAATTCAGAAGTGTAGTCAGTATGAATCAGCTGCCAGATCTTGTCTTTAATACATTAATAATGAAGCAGACACATTATTTAAGACACATTTATTTATTTAAACATTTTTATAATTGTAGTTCAATATAATAGATTTCCTTGGGAATCCTATTTACATTGTTTTATGCATTGAAACTGATAATTCTGAGGAATCTGTGGAAGACAATAGATTTCAAGCCTTCACACTGGATCAATGCTTTTCAAACTGTAAGAATAATCTGATCAGTCATGGGTTATAAAAGCAATTTAGTAGGTTGCAAATGCAGTTTTCCCTTCAGGAAAAATGAATAAAATAGGAACTATAAGGTAAATCTTGTGGAAAGGTACATTAAGGTTATTATTGTGTAGATTTTGAGTAGTGTTTTACAAAATATAATGCATTTCTCAGTATCCTTTGATTGAAATGTTTGAAAGTCACAGTTCCAAACAGCAAGGCTTGACAGAGCAGGAATTGTGTCTACATTTTGCTCATAATTGCTTACCTCTCCAGTACTTATGATGGTGCTTAAGCTTAATAAATGGTCAAGAGCTACCTGGAAAATGGATGAATGAAAAAACCAAAGAAGATAAAACTCATGCATGCCCATGTTTATAGCAGCACAATTCATAATACCTAAATCTTGGAAGCAATCTATATATCCGTCAACAGATGAGTGGATGAAAAAAATGAGGAATTTATACACAATTGTATCAGTCAATGTTTTACTAGAGAGACAGATACAACACACAATATACAAATGTAGAATTTCAAAACAAGATAGTAGGAGATTAACAATGATTAATATATTGTGCATTGTTATCTTCAAAGTAGTTGCTCAGATTACAAGATATAGTCATGCATAATTGATGAAACAATATAGCATTGTTTTTATTGTTTTTTGTCTTTAAAATTAAAAAAAGATACACAAATATACAAGAAATTATAAGATTGTCTCACAATGGTCAGTCAGAGTTGGATGAGGAATATTGCAGGTTTGTCTGTATACTAGAAACCAAAGGATTCAGTCCAAGGTCTAGAGTTCACTACAATGTCCATGCAAATTCAAGGCCAATGGGTCTACAACAGAGTGCTGAAGATTCTATGCCAGAAGGCTAAAGGATCCACAGTGGAAGATAAAAGAGTCTAAGACAGAAGGTTGAAGTATTTGCCCGAAGCCAGGAGATGACATCCATGCTGAAGGCAAAGACACAGGAGCTCCTCTGAAGAACAGAAACAGTGGAGTCAGCGCCATACCCAGACTGCGGGGGTAGAGAACCAGTGGTCTCACCAGGAGGTGATCCCCTCATGGAAACCAGTGCCATGTGCCGGCTGCAAGAGTAGGAACAACCACACCTAAGCCTCTCTCCATGGGTCAGTGCCATTCATGGACTGCACGGGGAGAGAACCAGGCCTCACCAGGAAGCGATCCCAGCTGGGAAACCATATCATTTTCATTATTTTGTTGGGTTGGGTTTTAGTCTCTTTTGTTTTGTTTTATTATGTTAAATCTGATGGCAAAAAAAGAAATCTGACGGTATGAGTAGCTATTTGAAAGATAGCTAGACATATTATGGTAGCCATTTTGGATTTACTATTGGCTTGTTTTGAAGTCCTTTATTGCATTCATTGTTTTGTTTTTACTGTTTCTATTCTGTTCTGTTCTGTTTGATTTTTACTATGTCCAAAGGTATCTGCAGCTATTTTGAAGACATCAAAAGGCATTATGGTAGCTATTGTTGGTTTTGTAAGGTTTTGAAGTCCTATATCACTTATACTGTTTTATTTTTGATTGACTTGATTCTCTTGTATTTTCCTTGGTTTTATCCTCTTTAAAATAAAAAAAAGAACAGAAGCAGCTCCCTCCTTCCTCATTTCCCCTTTATACCATCCAGGTGACAAGCTGCCCTATGGTGGGTCTTCTACATCCTTGGGTGTGGAATCTCTGGGCCGATTTAGTTAAGCTTCTAAACTTCTCCAATTGACACAATCGATCAACCATTACAACAATGGAATATTACTTGGACATAAAGAAGGATAAATTTGAGTCATTCATAGGAAAATGTACGTACCTTGAGACCATAATGTTAAGCAAAATCAACCAAATACACAAGCTGAAATATTGCAAGTTTTTTTATATGAAAAACCAAAATAAGTAAAGAGCAAAATAAAATACAGATAATAGGAAATAGGAAGGCAGATCCTTTGTAAAAGGAAAGGGCACCAAGAGATGGAGGAAGGTAGAGAGGGAAGGAGAAGAGAATGAAAAAAGAATTAAGACGTGAACATGCACTAACTCACCAAGAGGAATGTAATCATTATATATGTATTGCAAACATGTACTAATAAAAAAATTGAAAAAAGCCCTTATGATACACATACACCAAAAATGGATACAAAGCTATTTAATCCTTTTTGAGTATTTACTTTGGACCAGGGAATGTGCCTGGAAATGGATTTTCCACAGTAAACAGTCACAGCTTACCCTCATGAAGCTTTCAGTCTTGCCGAACAAACAACTTTTTAAAAGACCCCAAGGAAAATGGGAGGATGATGTCTATGTGGCCTCTTTCATGGACAGCTCATTGGGCCTGGGGGAGAGCAATCAGGTCACCAGGAGGCCAAAATGCAGTGTAGAGTGTGCTGAGGGACACCAGGGAAGCCAAGCAGGAGGCAGATTTTGTGGGCACAAGAGAAACTTTCACACTCACAACAGTCTTGGACAACGCGAGAATTTTTGTTCATCTGGATATCTAGCTTCTCATTTCCCACTTAAGGTCACACATTAAACTTTTCTTACTTTTCGTACAATTATAGTACTTAGACTTATCTAGATATATAACCCTAACTGTCAGGTGCTAGCCCTAAACATCATGGCATGAGTGGCTCTTTAAATCTTATGCTCCGGTATCTCACTTGTCTCCCTCTAGTCCTAGCCCTTGGTAGTACACTTCATTTTTATTTATAGAAATATATTCATTTCATTCTTTTGCTTGAAAGGTAGTTTTATTGGCCATACCATGTGAATAATTATTTTCTTTTACTTATCTAAGGACACTATTTTATCGCTTGTTGTTTTTGTTTTATTTTTTTGCTGCTGGGAATTGAACACAGCACTGAGCTACATCCCTAGCCATTTCTTATTTTGAGATAGGGTCTCAAAGTCATTAAGTTGCCCAGACTGGGCTTGAACTTGCCATCCTCCTGTCTCAGTTTGCCAGAGTGCTAGGATTATGGGCATGCACAACCACACCTGGCTATTCTATCATATTTTGATTTTCATTGTTTCTACTGAGGAATCTGCAGTCAGAATCATCTTTTTTCATTCCTAAACAATCTGGCTCTTCTTTCAGACCGCTTTCACTCATTCTGTTTGTCTTTGCAAAGTATCTACCTACCCTGTGTCTAGATGCGGACTCTTTTAGTGAACTAGCTTAGTTTTAAAGAGGCTATAAAGTTTTAGTAACCCCACCACCTTGATTTGCTGATAATATGCAGCAATTTTCTCATTCTTCCTCCATTATTTTTTCTGGACCCTCACAAATCGTGTATTGACTTTGTCTTCTGTACATCTTAATTCCTTCTTTGTGTTCTTCATTCTGTTTTTCTCTGTGATGCTTTCTAGGTATGTAAGTTAGATCTATCATTGAGTCACAATGACCTCTTCTGTGGTTGCCATTCCAGACCTTAAACCCCTCCATTATGGTCTTAATTTCTATTACTACATTTTCAATATCCAAAACTTACAACCAATTATTTTTGAAAGCTCCTTGCACCTTACTTGTGTTTACAGTTTTCTCTGTACTTACTACACATTTACAACTGAAAATTTCACAGCTTGATGTCATTATAATTATAGTCTCTTTTTTGTTATTTGATCTTACTCTAGCTCAGATACCTTAATTATCTTGTGTAATTTGTAACTTTTTAAATGAGCGTTCATACTTACTGGAACTCTAAACATGCTGATGGCATAGGGGATGTGTTCTTCTAAGGAGTACTTGTGTTTGTTTCTGTCAGGCTTCTGGGTACATTAAGGCTCAGATCCAATTTAAGTAAAATATTCTCCTTAAATCTCCTGAATTTCATCAGTAGCATGACTTCCAGTTTCAGGGGCCAGCTATGGTAACAATATTTTAGGGGATATTTTTAAAAAATACTCCCTGGAGCCAAGTATGAAGTAGAGAGACTTTATTGGTGCCTGGTACCATTGGGTAGGTTTTCTTCTAGTCCACACTTTCAGAGCATGGGCATTCTGAGCTGTCTCGCTGCAGGGACGCTTCATGGGACAGGGGAGTTCTGGGTCACCAGCCTCTGGGCCACCAGCTAGCAGATGAGCCTGGGTACAGGCTGTGTCTTGTTATCTGTCAAGTCTCCAGCTTCCACATCATCCCTGGCCTCAGAAGCTTCCTTTCATTTTCTTGGGAATTGTCTGGTCATTTATAAAGGATTTCCTGTGTATACCATACTTAGCTATGATGAAGCTGGAGGACCTCAGGATCTCTGGTCCAGTATATTGGCAGAGTCTTGTATTTAGAAGCAGTTTTGAAGTGAAGAGAGTGCATCCATCTAGGGAAACACTATTCATGAGCAACCCCTCTGGGCACTGTTGGTAGCCATGAAATGTCCAAGAGCTTTGAAACTGATTTAGGAATATAAAGAAGAGCTGACATATCTACAATGCCTATATTCATGTAGTCAACAAAAATGTCCCAAGCATCTGTGATATATATATATATATATATATATATATATATATATATATATATGCTAGACACAAATGGGTCAAAGAACAAAACTTTAAAAAAACCTTTTATTATAGGTCTACTTTCTAGAAGGAGAGAAAGATAGAGCAGGTAGAGAAATCACATAGGTGGCTGTATGATGAGAAATGGTTCAGATAAAACCATAGCAAGGAATGGATGTGGGATCACCAGCCAGGTGTTTCAATGGGTATTTAGGAAAGACCTGATAAAGGAGATACCATTGAAACAAATTCTTGGTGAAGCAATGGGCCATGCTGGTATCTGGAAAGAGGAAGCTGCAATTGCAAAGGGCCAGAGTGGGAGCAGGTTTGGCCTCCTTGAAGGCAGAGCAGAGGAGCAAGAGGAAAGCAGATATGAGGAGAGTAAGTCAATGATATGAGAGGAGAATTGATCATGAAGCACCTGTGGACCACTGGAAAGACATGAATGGATTTTACTCTGAAAAAAACAGGAGCCACTAGAGGGTTTAGAGGATAAGAATGGCATAAAATGGCTTAGTAAAACAGAATTGCTCTGACCACTGGGAAGGGAATAGACTGAAATACGGTGGAAGCAAAGAGAGAGTCAGGTGGGAGCCATAATCCTATTGACAATGGAGGCTCAAAGTAAGCTCCTATTTTTCAGTCAGACTGTGGACACATTTGGGAACTAGTGTGAATGGTAGGAGCTGAGAAAGAGAGGAGTATAGTGAAATGGCCCCAGAGGTTTGGCTAGAGCAGCTAGATATAATATAATATAGGAAAACTGTAGGAAAAATAAAGTTGGTGAGGCACTTATCTTGCTGAATTGAGATTCCTGAAGGACATCTAAGGTCGTGTCTTCAGGTAGCACATGGGTGGACAAGTTTGAGGTCAAAAGAGAGGTCTGCGCATAGGTACAAATTTTGGAGTCATCCATGTCATGAGATGGAATAGTCCTGACCACCCCCTTCAACATCACTTGCTTGGATTATATGATGAAATAGTAAATACCTACATCAATAGACTCTTAAAATAATTTCAAGATTCTTCACATCTCATCTCTTGGTAGACAACAGATAAATACTTTTTGTGGAGCTGATTATAAAAAGCGCCACAATATACTTCTATTCCACCTGGAGCTACTTTAGTTAAGCTGACTTCTAGATAATTCTAATACTTCTATCTTTATGTGTTCCCCCTTCCCTTACGACACTCCCTTTCCTCTCTAGGAAGAATTCTTCACATTTCACCAATTGACAAGTACCATACTACTTAGGAGCCAGGTCATAAGTCACCTCCTGAATAGTGGAGTTCTAGGGGTTGCAAGTATCAGGAAGCAAATTCAACCTAGCTTTGGACAAAATAAGTAAACCACGAGTGGGAGGCAGAGGTTCAGCCAGGTGACAGACTATGTGGTTATTAAATCTGACCACTCTATTTCTTGGGTGTAGGGATCTAAGTAGGTCTCCCCAAAGAGTTAAAAATTTTCCTGAGTACAAGGACTGGTGGTAGCTTTGTTTTCTGGGTTCTGCACCACTCTGAAGCATTTGGTGATATGTCTCTGGTTCCTAGTTTACTTGTTTTCTACTACAAAGGACTGCATCTTATGCAGTATCTTGTGGATCAATGCCTGGGAAGAACTAGGCATTCAGTAAATAGTTTTACAGTGGAATAACATACAAGGTAAACAATATACAATAGAGATTAACAAATGCTTCCTCATTTTGACCCCTTTCACAAACCACAAATTAGCATCAAGAGGAATGCCTCTTTACCTGGGAAAATAATGAGTCCAAGCGCCACTAGAGGGAGGTCACAATCCCTGCCTTTGCCTCCTGAGCAGACCAAGTTCTTACACCCAATTCACCCACATTCAAATAACTAAGTCTATGATGCAGTCTAGCCTCTGAGCAGTTAAAACATGCCAGTTATCACACAGACCCAGCCAACCTTCTCTCAGTGTGGCTGTTTTCATATCAAGATTTGTAGTTGCATTTTGTGGCCCCCAGGACATCTTGTAGATTTCTCCTACCTCATCTATCACATATAACAGCTTTTCACTGATTTTTAGGAGCATGTTGTCCTGGCATATTGCAAAGGACCTGTATATAATGTGAAGCACCTAGCAACATACACCTTTGCATACACAAACACACACACACACACACACCACACAACCACCTCTCTATAATCTCATGGAAGAGCCCCTGTCTGCTGACTGCAAAGGCGAAAGTGTTGAGGCTTTTGAAAGCTACTAGTGTATTCATCCTAGTCTCCATGGAAACCTTGAAACAAGACAGGATGAGGCCAGGCTGAGTTATTTGTCTCCTAAATGAGGAGCCACAACAGAGCTCAGTTCCTGGGGCTACAAGTTAATGAGACAATGACTTTCAAAATAGACATGCACAGCACTTCTCCACCTTCAAATACTGGGACCATGCAGACTAGGGATGATACCTTCACAAAAAGGATGGCAATTGATCTGGTGGTTGGAAGAGAGCTGGGTAGGGTTTCTGGCCACAGGGCCTCTGTTCTCTGTGTGATATCTCCATATGGTCATGAACTCCAAGAGCAAGCATCCCTCAAGGCCAAGCCCCAAAGTTCACATACTCAACCCACCTCTACTTATCAATTCAAGAAAAGTATATGAACCAAATCACAACTTTTTGAACCTGGATTTTTTCACTCATATAATGACTTCGAGGTCCACCCAAGTTTTTATATGTACCAATATTTCATTCCACTTTTTATTCCCTTTATTACTTAATAGTATTTCATGGCACAGAAGTACAACAGTTTTTTACATCCACTTGAACATTTGGGGTCTTACAAAGCTTTTGTAAATATTCATTCATGTACGAATATTTGTATGGTTATATTCTTTCAGATACGTTTTGTATGTTAAGACAGCCAGTGCTGGGACCAAATACTGGGTGGTAGGTGCTGATATGTGCAGAGGTATGAATATCTACTAACATATATGCCACTGTTTAGTAATAATAATAAAATTTTGGGGGAATGCACACATAATTTAAGTGCTATGAAAAACTCTATCAGCATACCCCAAACTCTGTCATTAGAAGTCTATGAAGTTCAACCCTCTTAGTCTCTAAAAACAATGTGGTAAGCTCTTGTGGTGGATTAACTAACGGTCAACTTGTAACACCCAGCTGAACAGAATCAGCATGTTTCTGGGTGTGGAGGGCCCACCTGAGGATTGTTGCCAACAGCATAAGAGGAGAACTGGAAGGTAAGAGGGTGCGCTGTTGATTCTCCTGGAGAAGTTAGTCACGCTAGTTTTCCTGATATGAACTCAGCTGTTCTCATCATTGGAGGAGCTCAGGTCCTCACTGTTACTGAGGATGGCTGCAGTTCTTTTCTGGGGAGCTCTGGTCCTCACCTTGAGCGATACTTCCTGGATGCATTGCAGATCCCTCAGCCTAGTGGCACAGATCCTTCATCCTGCTGGTGCAGACTTTCTGTCTTCCACCACTGACCTTTAGGTTTCCCAGTGACCGACCTGCTTGAGACATTGTTGTGGGCTCTAGGCCACCAGTTGAACTCATGCAGAGCATTGCCGTGGGATCCAGGTCCTCAACTGGATTCGTCAGGTCTCTGGTACATAGACAGATCTCCTTCACTCTTCTGCATTTGACTTTTTGGGCAAATATTATAAAATAATCCTATAAATTATGTGTCCCATTTTAGATCTATTCCCTTGCAAAGCCTGATTACAGCAGGTCTATTTGGAGAAACACTCTCAGCCAACTGCTCAAAGAAAGGCCTTCCTTTCCAGCAAACCTGGCCCCAGTGCGCTGGCTTCTGAGCAAATTACTCAAAGCTCCAAGCCTACCCTGTGAACACCATCAGGTAAGACATGGCTGGGTGAATTCTGCCTACTCCCTAACTGTATCAACAGCAAGGCTGCCTGTACTGATACCATGGAGAACCAGCTTCCCCCACCTTCCTCACTTTATCTTGAATTCCATAGAACAGATCTTATTCTCATTGTGTCAGCAAAAGCTATGAAGGAACTTCTCTTGGGTCACCCACTAAGTTTGCAGGGCAGGGCAGCCTATGGAGACATAAATCAGGAAAAGCAATATATTTTAGTGTATTTCCCTGTTAGTCCTTTCGTTCAGCTCCTACACAACAACAACAACAACAACATGCTGGGGATATAGCTCAGCAGCACAGCACCCGTCTGGCAAGAGAAAGGTCATGAGTTCCATCCCCAGTACCAAAAAACAACAAGCCAAAACAAAACAACCACACCAAAAAACCCAGAAATACAAGGTTGAAATGAACACAAAGGCAATTCTAAAAGAGAAAAGTCACAGACAGGGAATTCATAGGAAAAACTGGCAGAAGGGAAGAAAAATACATGCAACTCCTTGAGCTGGGAAAGCACAAGAAAGCTCAGTAGATAAACACAATTACAGCAGGGAAGTGTGTGAACAACTACTTTCAAGCATTGCTGACTGTGTGGGCACAAACATTTCAATCAGCACCACACCAGTACTGATGAACTTTCTGTAGATATATTTTTCTCAGACAGCAATTAATAAGTATTTTGTTTTTCAAGCACTTTATAAACATTATTATATTTAACATTTTAACAGCTCCTAAATATTTTTATCTTAAGTTAAAAGATGAAAAGATCTAGGCCTTGGACTTACTAAAGGGAAAATTCAAATTAAAATACAGTCATTCCTCTAAACCTCAGGGAGGGTTGTGTCACAGCATTGAATAAAAGTCACTGATGTAGATCACGTGATCTCTGAAGGAGGCAGGTGCAGACTTAGTTAGCATGTGAAGAACAGATCAATGCATGTGGAGATCCCAAGAGCAGAGGAGGAGGTGAGGGGTAGCTGGGAGTTAGTGGAGGAACTTCCCCCAGGAAAAGGGCAGCAGGAATTTGGGGACACATCAGAGGGTGATTCGATCTCTAGTCATCCTGCCTACACCTGTCGTGAATGGCTGGTGATAATGGAACTGTGGCTGTGGACGACTCAACCCTGGGGATGCCAGCCGAGGTTCTGGATGCTCAGCAACAGAAAGGTTCCTGCTTGGGAGAGCTTGGTCCCTATCTTCCTGGGCAGTCTGGCCCAGTGAACGGACTTGATGACATCCTCTCTTTCCATAACCTCCCTAGTCCTTGGGTTCTCCATCGCATAAAAACATGACACCTGTTTTCTTCTGTTGCCAAAACTGTCTGCACCCCCAGCTCATCTGGAATCAGCTGTTTCCAAAGCAGAAAAGACACCAGGTCTTCCTGCCCTGGAATATGCTCTACACATTCCTGAGCATGGCCAGGGCATCCCCACAGGGATTACGAGGCATGTATTCCTAGTGCCTAAACTGGAATCCACCTTTGGTCAGAATCAAGGTCAGGTAGGAAGAGAAACCAACGGGTGAAAAGAGAACCGCTGACCTGCCTTGCCTTCATGATTGTGCTGTTTGCCTTCACTAGATTTTCAAGTACAATCCCCTTTCAGACCATCCACACCCCAGCTCAGAGCCTCGGTCATCTTGACATTGCAAAATAGTTTTGCATGGAGACTCTTAATTTAAAAAGAAAATCACCACTTGGATTTGAAGATAGAAATGTACTATTACATGTTCAAGGGTTTCTTCTTGTCCTCTCATTTTCTCAGACACAGACTCAGGAAGGACACTCAACCAGCAATTCAAAGTCTCATGAATAGATTGATGGGATTTGGAAAACATAAGCAAACATGATGTATCTGTGAGCCAACATCACAAACATGACCAAAACCAAAGCAACATCATCGGAGCTTGTTCCCCTCATACCTACTAGTCCTCAAGTCCCTGCCTCCCTCTTCCCCCAGTGTAGTGCTTCTTTCACAGCCAGTTAATGCCCAAAGAGAAAGTATCTTGCTTAGATCACAGGGGCCAGGAGGTAGGGAGCTGCTGCTGCAGAACCAAATTTTAGAGCATGCAGATAACTTGAGAGCTCAGTATAGGTACCCCCACCCCACACACACACAGAGAGGGTATAGGTGTAAGGTATTCCCATGAGGAAGGAGGCACATCTCTCCATGGGGCTTGTGGAGCCTTAAATCAGACTCAAAGACTCCATGCTTGAAGGGACCTGTGATGTACAGTGTTTTGTTGAATTTGTGTGAAAGAGCTTGAGGCAGTAGTGACCAGGCATGGTATTCCTGCTCCAAGTCAAGTGCTCATTTATTTGACCACACGGTACCAGTGACACAGCAGTCAACAAGACAGTAAGAATTTATCTTCACAGAGTTTATCTGTGCTTTGCAGCCCAGAAGTCATTTATTTCTGGTAATTCCATAATTTTCTTTTGTAGGACTGCCAGATTTCACATTCTGCATCCATGTTCTTAAGACAGGTATAACCTCCTTCCCTGGGCCACACAGGAGGACACGTGACACAAACCTGGGCTCCTACAGTACTGCAATCCCCATGCCAAAGGGAAGAGGTTGGAGGTGAGTGAGCACCCAAGTACGCGAAGTGCTGGTCAACCCAACGGTGTTCATGAGATTAGTGAGAAAAGTGGTCTTCTTCAGTGTTAAAATGATGTTATGAGAATCTAGTGCTGCTGTAACTTACCTCTAATTCTATGGGTTTGTTTGTTTGTTTGTTCTTTTGTGACACTGGGGATTAAACCCAGGACCTCATGCATATATTAGGCACGCACTCTACCACTGACCTACACCCCCATCTCTTTTTATTTTTTATTGTGAGGCAGAGACTCTCTAAGTTGTCCAAGCGGACCTAGAACCTGTGACCCACTTCCTTCAGCTTTCTGGTTAGCTAGGATCACAGGTGTGTGCCACCAGGCCCAATAAAACACCTCACACACAGATATACCTGGATAACATATAGTATTCCCAGTGTGAAGCAACATCTGAAGAGACAAGACACAGAGATTCCCAGTGACATAGTCTACACCCAGATCTACCATGTTTGATGCCCACATACCCTTTAAAGTTTTTGTCACATTAAATGATAAATTCCCTTGTATTTGAAGCTTGTTTCATTTGTTTTACCTGCAGTTGAAAGCTTTAACCTTTCAAATGGAATGACCCTTAAATATTTTGTTCAAACAAATCTACCTTTGGCATCCAGTCAAGGAACAGATCAAATTCTCTCCATCCACTGTTTTCTGTACACCTATTACTATTCCTGCCTCTTTGCTACTCTCCTGTGAGCAATACCACTTCCCCTCCCCTGTTGGCACCTCACCTCAACTCTTAATATCCTAAGCCCTTCTTCTCTAGTTCATTTTGGTAGCCCCCCACCTCTATCCCTTTCCCTTAGAAGCATATTTGGCACCAGTTACCACAACACTAGGAAGGGCATCTCTTCTAACCTCTTCCTGGGTGCAGGGGACCCTTTCCTACCCAGCTCTTCTGCCAGGAGAAGAGATTCCAATAGGAGCAACATGTAGCCTCTTACTGAAGTCTTTTGTTTGGTTGGTTTTGTTGCCTCTCCCTGAGTTTTTCTAGGGGAGAAAAGGAAAAAACAATCCCAAGAAATGCAAAATACAAATTTTTCTATTTAGGATCAGTGAATGGGAATTTTAAATAATGTTGAACATGTAAGATCCTTTATTTGAGTTGTCTTGAGACAAATGAGAGTTATTTCAAAAAGTTTAATTTAAAAATATCATCATAAGAGCAGTTTTGGTAATCTCTT
The DNA here is from genome assembly GCA_004363535.1 of Dasyprocta punctata. Taxonomy (NCBI): domain Eukaryota; kingdom Metazoa; phylum Chordata; class Mammalia; order Rodentia; family Dasyproctidae; genus Dasyprocta; species Dasyprocta punctata. The sequence goes on from RJWM01003818.1 coordinate 40,210, forward strand.
TTTAAAATTTAGTTTTATTTAATAATAATGATCATATTCACCATAAGGAATTTGTACCTCTACATAGTATATTTTGATTCTTTTTTCTCATTCTGTTCACCTCCCTTCAGTCCTTTTCCCCCTTATTTACAAAGATTTGTTTTCATTTTATCCTTCTTTTCTTCTTTTTACTCTTCCCTTCCTTCCTCACTCCCCAAAGTTCCCCTTTCCTTTTGAATAATTAATTTCTATTTCACAATATTGATTATATATTTTGGTTCTTATTTGTACTTTCAGTTTATCACACCAGAAAGATGATATGATATTTACACATTTGTGCAATTTATTTCACTGACAAATATAGCCTCAAGGTTGTTCCATTTTAGCTATAAATGTCTTAAGTTTTTCCTTCTTTATGGTTGAGTAGTACTCTATTGTATCAAAAAATTCATCTTTTTTAAGCCTTCATCAGTTGATGGGAATTTGGCTTGTTTCCAAGATTTAGCTGTTACAAACTCTGCTGCTATAAGCATAAGTGTGCATATATTGCTGTGGTATGATTCTTTTAATTTTGGGGGAAGATACCAAGAAAGGGAATAGCTGGGTCAAATGAGATCTCTAGTCTTAGTTTTCTGAGGAATCTCCATGTTGATTTTCACAGTAGTTGCACCAATCTGCAGTTCAAACAAGAGTGGAGAAGTGTTTCTTTTCCCCCATAACCCCACCAGCATTTGTTATTGGTTAATTTCTTGATAATAGCTGTTCTTTCTGCAGTGACATGGATTCTCAACATTGTCTTAATCTGCATCTCTCAGATGACCAGTGATGTTGGACACTTTCATATACTTATTTGTCATTTGAATTTCTTCTTCTGAGAAGTGTGTATTCATCTCAGATGATCATTTTTGGATTGGGACATTAAATTTTGGAGTCTGATTTTTTCAATTGTTTATACGCTCTAGATAGCAGTCCTTTGTCTGAGGAACTACTGGTTAAAATTTTTTCCCACTCAGTGGAATTATTTTTCATTCTGCTGAAGATTTCTTTTGCTGTGTAAAAGCTTTTTAATAAGAGGAAATCCTAGTTGTTGATTCTTTGTAGTATTTCTCATGCAATCAGGGTTTTGTTCATGAAGTCTTTGTCTACACTTATGTCTTCAAGAGTTCTACCTATTTTATCTTCCAGCAGATTTACAGTCTTTGTTTAAATATTTAGGTCATTGATCCATTTTGATTTTAGTTTAGTGCCTAGTGATAGATATGGGTCTAGTTATAGTCTTCAGCACACAGAAATCTAGTTCTTTCAGCACCATTTACTAAACACATGTTTGGCCCCTTTGTCAAAGATAAGGTGCTTGAATTTGTTTCTCCATCTTATAACCTGTTCCATTGACCCTCAGAGATGATGACCATAATGATGGACTTACTGAGTAAACCTAAAGTAGACATAGATTTAAAAAAAAAAAAAGAGGAGCATAAGAAAGCGATAGAAATCATGAATACCCAACATAGGAAAGAAATGGAATCCATGAAACAGTTCCAAATAGATATTCAGGAAATTAAAAATTCCCCTTCAAGTTTACAAAATTGACTGAACAAAAGTGAACATGAAATATCAGATACAGTGAGTGGTCATGAAAAGAAAGATCTCTTTAAAATAGCAAGGGAGGGCCGGGCATATAGCTCAGTGGCATAAGTGTATGCCTGATAAGTACAAGGTCCTGAGTTCGATTTCCAGTACCAAAAAAAAAAAATGATCACACACACAAAAAATCCAACAGCTGCAAGATGATGCAAAGAACAACATAAAATTGATCAGAGTCAGTGAAAAAGCAGAAGTAAGCACAAGTGACATAAAAAAAAACCTGTTTACAGAAGTAATGGAAGAAAACTTCCCAAGCATGGAAAAAGAATTAGACACAGATAATTGAGGCTTACAGAACTTCAACTATTTATGATCAAAATAAATCTACACAAAGACTTGTAATACTCAAGATTCCAGAAATTCGGCACAAGAAGAGAATATTAAAAGCTGTTAGAGAAAAGCAACAAATCAGCTATAAAGGAAAGCTATTCAGAATGACAGTAGACTTCTCACTACAAAACCTTAAGTCAAGGAGAGCATGGAGCAAAGTACTTCAAGTTCTGAAAGAAAAAAAACTTCCAACTCAGATTGGTGTACCCTGCAAAACTACCTTTCAAAATTAGTGGAGAAAAAAGATACTTCCATGACAAAGAAGAACTAAAGAAATTCATACCACCAAAGCAGCCCTCCAAAATATTCTGAAGGATATTTCAGAAAGAGATAAAGAAGACTAGAAACGCCAATAGAAAGAATCTACCAGGCAAGACAAACAATTAGACAAAGGGCAAAGACAGAAAATAAAATGACAAGAATAAGTCAATACAAATCAGTTGTAGCTACCAAATTTTTGGTAATCTCACTTTTAGAGCTCATGTTTTCCACTGACAACAATTTGGAGCTGGCTTAAGTTGTAATCAAGTTATGATACTTTGAAGATATTATATTAGACTCTGAAAGTTCAAATAAATGTGCTCCTTGCTTTCCAGAAATACTGATATGGTTTTTGAGGCCTAGGTGATATGTATTAATTAATTCTTCTGATGGTGGGGAGCAAAGCTCAAAGAAAAGGAAAAATTAAAAGTTGTTCCTAATTGTACATCACAAACCCATCTTCATAAATTGAATCTGGCCCCAGACAGCATTTGTATTTGAATTAGTGGTCAGCATATAAGTCTCATTAAAATTCTAATTCCTGTCTTTTCTGGAAAAGTCAGCAGTTCTGGTTCCCTGGCGGCATTTGGGTGCTCAGTATTTCTGGTAATTCTGCAAATTTTCTCCCATGTCCACAAGGAACACCTGTTTGCTATTCCTACTCCTGAGTCTCAGCATGAATGAAAGACAGTTGGCACTTCTTCAAAGCTACAGAGTGGCCTGGGAAACCTGTGAGCACAGACAGGTCCTGTGAGAGGTAACCACAGTCTAACTCCTGGCAAGAGAATGTGACAAGGCAGAAAGGGAGCTGTTCCAGCAAGGTCCTCTCTCCCCTGACTTTCCTTCCCTCCTGAGAGCCTCCCCAGCTCCACATGGATGCACAACTCATGAGGGGTCTGTCCTTGTACTTGGCCTGGTATCTCCTCCAGCTCCTACCTCTTCTCCAGGAGGCTGGGGCAGCTCACACACGGACCGGGTTCCATATCCCTTGCAGGAGAGGATACTGGGCTGGCTCAGCTACCACTTTTCCTGAAAAAGATTTTTATTGGAATATGAAGGTTGGGAAGTCTTAATCCAAATCACTCTTCAAAATCTTTTAAAAAAACCTTCATGAAACCATGCAGTAGCTTATCAAACACCAAAGAACTGAATTTCTGTGTTCCTAAGTAGTTCGTTGTGCTTTCAGCCAGGCATATTTGTTTGGTGCCTCTGCCCTTCAGTCTCACCCTGAAGAAAATCAAGATGGCGCCTCCCACCACAAACCATTACCCATGCAAAGAGGCCAGTAGACCAGACAGGTCAGTGCATAAGGACTGCATAAAACACTTTTCCTGACCTGGTCTCCTACTAATATCCACTTTTTGGGGGGTTTTGACTTCAGGGAGCAACCCCTCATCATAGAGGCCGGGAATTGGCAAGAGAGGCCAATGAAGGATGCCCTGGATATAACCTCATATTTCTCTCAACTACAACTATTTTTCTATTTCTTAATAAATTTTAAATACAAAACTCATGTCAGGAACAAGAATATAAATCAGCCTCTGGCATTTATGCTGAGTGGGATGATTAATGGTCACTTAAATATGTAATCTGCTCCTGTTAATTTTTCAATAGATTAATGCATTCCCCATGAAGTACATAATTTCTTTCCAGGACATGGCTACTGTCAATAATTTTTTGAGTATGCACAAGACACATTTCTTCTCCAGAAGTATATTGGTTCTTTTGTATAACATACATGACACAATGCATGGGAATAAACAGGCAAGGACTAAAAAACATAACTAATTATAGTCTCTGGTTGGTTATGCCACACAGGACAAACTTCTGGTACTGAGAGGCATCATGTGGAAAAATAGGCACACTTTTGAAGCCATTTTTAATGGATTCAAAAGCACCATGCTTATTTTCAAGAAATACAACCAATTACTATAACGGGAGCATATGGTTCTCTTCTGAGCGAATGCTGAACTTCTGTTCCCCTCACATTAGTACAAGGAGGAAGGAGGGTGGTTGCTTGCTGAAGATTTAAATGGAGGAATGTCTTTCCCAGCTATGAGCTTTTGGGATGTGGTAACAGTCCCTGGATTTGTTTACTGAAGTCAATGGATTTCATCAACTCAGCTCAAAGAAATACGGTTCCTAAAGTTAATGAAATGGACAAGCAAGATCCGTGGCAGTCTAGCTGATTCTGAAGACTGTAAGAGTCATGGCCATGACTTCGGTTCCATCTGATGAGGAGGAAAAAGGGTCAGCCTAAAGGCACTAGAGAACACAGCTAGCACCAACATTTTATATGTTCTAACTTGATGACACATTGGACTTGAGACTCCACAATTCCATAGAAATTCAAGCCGTGAACTCCCTGTAAACAAGTCCTAGATAGATTGAAATTGTGTGTTACTATCCCCTGTGCTTGTCACTCTGTTCTAGACCTGTATCAATGCATTGTACTCCACTGATACAGGAGTTTCCAATGGCTCCTTCTTTCCCCAATCTTTCCCTTGCTAACTCCATACTTTCTGCTACTGTCAAAGCATCCTTCCTAAAATGCAGAACTAGTCAATTGATGAAAGGCCACTTACCCTTGGCTCTGTAGCATCCTCACTACTCAATCACATATGTGCGTTTGTGGAAGCAAATTTAAGCATTCTGTCTGAAAATAACCAGACTTCACAGGAGTGGTATGTATTTTTCCCCAGGATATCTCACTCCCCTTCAGTGAGAAGACTATGTCTCTTAATCTCTCCATCTCCCTGCTCATTATGGAGGCTTGAACTTACTCCAGCCTTGTGTCACCCTTTACACCCATTTTCTTCAATAGAGTCGATTACATCCACCAAGTCTTTTTCCACACATCCTTCCCGGACCTGTGCCATAGCTGAACACCTCTCTACATTTGACAAGGAATTGTCACCTGATTCCCCACTGGCTGGGAACTTTTCCAAGCCAGAGTTCCTAGTGCCCTCAGAATAGGACCACAGGAGACACTCAACCTGGCTTTTACCACCAATGCTCATTTTACAAGAACCTTCAATTTCTAGAGATTCTGCAACATATTCTTTAGAATAGAACCCAAGATTTCCTTCCTAGAGGTACAGAATCTCACATGGTTATCGGAGTAATTTGGGTCCATTTCTTTGCCTGAAGTACTTACATCTCACCTCTAAAGGATCTCAGGTATGAGGTGGATGCAGGATTCGATCCTGCCCCTATTTCCCTGCCATAACTCACCTACAGCCTCCTGAGGGTCCATTTCAGAGAGTGTTTACTCCCATCTAAAAACAGGCATGTTAGGAAACTTTCCATTAATAAATGTGGTGGGAAAATTGTTTAGTTCTTAAGTAAGGGCCTGGCAGACTTTCATTTGGACAGCCCTTACTACTGGGGCAGCAGGTTAACCATCATCATCTCCAACTTCACTTTTCATTTGCATAAAGGAGCCCAGGAGAGCTTCCTGCTTCCCCTAGCAGTTTGCTGAGAGGAACAAATACAATAATGGATACGGAAATTCACTGTTAAACTACAAAGTGCTATGTAAGTGAAAAAAATATTACTCAATATTCTCTAAAAAAGTGAGAGAAAATAAAATAAAGGCCATAGCACTGACTTCCACAAGGCAAATTTAATAAAATAGAAGTGTCTCTCCTGGCTGCAAGCCTGTTTTCAACCAGGATTATGTAGAATGTTTTGTTCTACCATCTCCTTTGGTATCACTGTGAGGATGCTGCATGGTAATCACTGCTGCCCCATTTTGCTGATGAGAATTCCATGTGTGAGCAAGATCAAGTTAGCAGGCAGTGTGTGACAGAGTCTGAACTCAAATGCATTCCTCTGTCGTGTGGAAATTAACAAAGGTCAGCTGAAAGAACAAGCTAGGCATGAGGGCTGCTTTTGGTAAAGGGTCAACCACCCACCATCACTCATGTTCTAATACAGTCGCAAAGGCAGGTATATGGGGTTGGGGAGGCTGAATAGTGAGTTAAAGTGCAGCCTTCAGGGGTACCTTGGCACAAGGAAGGTATAGAGAGGCTAAGTAGAAGTAGACCACTCTCTGCTGTTGGCTAGGGAACTTGTGAGCAGGAATAAAACCTGGGACACGGGTGGTGGGGGCGTTGTCAGGTATCATTCAAGACTGGCCATATGGGATGGACTATTTTACAGAGGTAATTGTGTGGTCTCCTGGATTTCTCTAGAGGCAGTGTGGCTTCCTACAAGTCTGACATATCACAAGCAGGTGGGCCTACGGTAGATAGTGGAGTGGTTTCCAGGTTGGTTGCTGCAGAGTAGAGGACAGAATTTAATGTGTGTACATGCTCTGGCCATCATCTGTTTGTATATTCAGCCTCTCCCTCTCCTTTCCCCAAAAGCACATGTTTCTTTATTGAGGCTTTAGAAGAACACAGATAATTTCCCTCTAATGAAGTGACAAGAAAGTAAGCATTCATGGAAACAGTAGAATTCTGTTATCCAAAAGAAGTTTCTTCAAGTCCTTTGCTTACTGACCGACTAGAATGAGTGAAGCATTATCTACAAATATCATCTTTTGATTCTTTAAAAATGCAGAATTGTCCAGGCCAGTGCGATGAATTCACTAGGTGCTGAAAGTTCTCACCCAAATGTGTGAGTGCACTGCAGGGTGGGCAGTGTCCTGAAACACTATTCTCACTTTGTACCCTTAAACAAGGGCTCTAAATCATGAGGTGGTAACCGGCTGAGCTTTAGAAATCATAGACGATGGGGTGAGGATGTTCTTAAGGGTCTCAGTACATGACAGGGAGCACCAAAACCAGACCTGCAGTTACTTCGGCAAACAGTTCTTTTAGTGACAGTTTAGCAGTTTGGCTTCAGGTTTCCAAATCTCTACACCAGATAAAATAGATGCAAAACCATTCCTGTGTTCAGCGCCACTTGTGGTTGGTTGATTTTTGCATCTGAGAAAGCTGCGTTTCTCTATTAGGGAAAAGTACTGGCTTTGGTTAGAATTATAATTGATATAAGTGCTTGAGACTATACTAGAAGCAACAGTGATAAATGCAACAGTGTATGTATTTCTGTGCTCTAAGCAAAACAGTAGTTTTGTCCTAAAGTAATATTTCTCAATTTTTTAAAACTTTGAGATACTTTTATATTCCAAATTTATAGGGGATGACAAAAGACTTTTTTATTTTTGGTTTATAAATGTTACTTCTTTCTATATTGAAAGCCGAAACTGAGAATTCAGTTTTTTAAGTGCTTATTTATGGATACATTTGTAGAGAACAATGTGCACTCTGAATGTCAATAACATTTTAATAGCATTATGGAATCAGTCTTGGACTCAGGGACCCCTGAGACCTGTCCTCAAGCAGAGTATCAGTTTATTCCTAAATATAAAAGCACTATTAAAGACCAGCTTGGAGAGTAAATTTTGTTTGACTTGGCTTTTAATTCTGGAATTCAGGACAGCTCCCAAGGTTCCTACTTGCCGTGACTTTAAGTAGTTGTCTGGACAGATTCAGAGGGAAACTGTTCTTCTCTTTATTAGGATTTACTAGGAAAACTTGGCTATGTAACCAAGCCTTCCCTGTAATGCCTTATTAAACAACTGGGTTTATCTGAAAATTATGATCAGGTATGGCCATGTTTTTTTAAATAGCTTTATTGAGATTTAATCTATGCAATTTTGCTCATTTAAAGTGTACAATTCAGTGGTTTTTCAGAATTATACCAGTATTTTGGAATATTTACCCACTAAGTAACCCCATACTCATCCAACCTTTGAGTAACCCCACCCTGGATAACCATTAACCTACTTTCTCTATGGATTTGCCTATTTTGAACATTTCATAGAAATAAAATCATACAATATGTGGTCATTTGTGACTAACTTCTTTCACTTAGCACATTTTCAAGGTTCATCCATATTGTATAAAAGTGCTAGCACTTCGTTCCTTTTAATTGATAAATAATATTCCACTGTATGAATGACCACATTTTGTTCATCCATTCGTCATTGTGATGAACATTTGAATTGTTTCCACTTTTTGGCTCCTAAGGATAATGCTGCTATAAACATTCATGCACAAGTTTGTCCTGACATATACTTTCAGTTCTCTTGGGTATATACCTAGGAGTAGAATGGCTAGACTCTATGGCAAGTAGGTCATTTCAATACTGAAGGTTCCAACCATTTTAAATCAATCATACGCAACCAAACTCCATAACAACCCCAAGAGGCCTTGGTGAGATGACAGCACATGTTCTAAGTTGTTCAGATGGTGAGGAGGTGGCCCTGAGATCAAACCTGAGCCCACCTGTCCCTAAAACCCCATCCCTTTAATATCCATACCACCAACCCTGAGGAAGTGCAGTAAACCCTGTTTTTATTTCCTTTCTCTGAAGACTTGGGGCTGCCTCCCAAGGCTTACATGTAAGGAAAGGTCAGTGCCCATTTTATAGACAAGGAACCTGAGATTCATAATGGTTACATAATTCATCCACTGCTGCGCAGCAAGCAAATGGCAGAGTTAGGACCTGAAGCCAGGTCTCCTGACTCCAAGAAAGAGGCACTTGTACACTTTGATCTGCAGACTGTATTCTGAAGGACTCAGAGGTGAGGGAGGGGAGGAACTGGTGATTCCCACACTGGAGCATAGTTCAGTGAGTTTTTTGGCTCAGCTTTGCTCCAAGAGGTCAGAGTTGGCTCCAGAAAGAAGTCTTCCTCATGGATGCTGATAAATGCACTGGTTCACAGAGTCCATTAACCACAGCATGAATGAGCACCAAGTGAAGCCACTGTCTCTTTCCCCATCAGACTGGCACTCATAAGAAACATCAGTATGGTGTTGGCAACCCAATACTCAGGAAGCTGTCAGGACTATAAAGGACATGGAAACCACATCTCTGTTAAGTGTCATCAGTGGAAAATCAAAGTGAAGCAGGTAATTAGGCCATACTACTGTCATGTCTTTCCACATTAACAGGAAATGGTGACACAAAAATCACCCAGAATCAGGCCCATTGAGTTTCTTCGAGTTTTAATGCATACTACGTCAGCTCCTAACTAAGTTTTACAGACAAGCTTATCAAATGAGGTTGTCTTCCTTCTTCCTCTGAATTCTCAGCTGTGCCCATAGTGCTTCTGTCTCTGTCCAGGCAGATGAGCTATCCCTGAAAAAGTTGATCACAGCAAGTCATGAGTCTAGGATCTCCAGGTTGTTCATGAATTAATGGTTTTCCAGGAAGAGAATGGAAATTCAACTGCACAGATAGTAAACAGAAACATGACTTTAGATACTCCATCACCCTCTCCAAGACTTAGGGGTTGTCTCCAAGCCCAAGAGGACAGGACTAGGGATTCCAGATGGAAATACCAGGCATTCCTATCACTGCCCTTTCTCATAGCCAGAGAAGTCACCACTGAGCCACCACTGAGTGTGTCTGAGTGGGCCATAGGGGCACAAATTTGGGAACCATATCTGGCTCTTTCTGTATCTGTCTGCTTCCCAGATGACAGGAAGTGAGCAGCTTTGCTCCATTGTACCCTTCAACCATAATGTTCTTCCCCACCTCAGGCCCACAGCAATGGAACCCCTGAAACCATGAGCCAAAATAAACCTCTTTTCCATGAAACTGTGTATTTCAAATATCTTGTACCAACAATGGAAAGCTGACTATCACACCTGTTATAGTTTTCTGGTGCGATAGAGAAGCAAAAAATAAAAAAAGAAAAAAATGCATGTATTGAGGACGTGAAAGGGATCACACAACCTGTGGCAATTGGATTATCTCCTTCACCAGAGACAAATATGGCAAGAGATTTTATGACCTCTGACTAGAAGCAGCGCTTGGGGTGGGCACTGATGACCTGTGAGGAACTGACTGGAATTTTCTTCACACATAAATGGGAAAAGGAGTTGCAATTAGGGCTGACGAAGAAAGAAAAAGTGGTAAGTGGTCCTGCTCTGGCCTTCTGTCATGTTAGACCATTGCCATAATTGTACAGTAACTTATAGTAGGGCAAAACTCTTTAAGCACCCTATCTCAAAAAATACCTTTTAAATTCAATACATTCATGCTCCATCACAACCATACACATTGACAATGCATGTAATTTTAAAGTTGTGGGTCTTATTGCAAAGATTGAGCAAATCCTGAGTTATGATTTGTGTGCTCAGGATTTACTATGAAAGATTGTGCACTCTGCAACTTTTAGAAAATGAGCTGAGATCACTGGCCTACTCTGATGTGAGCATCTTTCAAGAGCAGCTCCATCAATGTTTTTCAGTTTAAAACAGAGGTAGCAGCCAAAGAGCAAGGCTGCTGGGGCCCACCTGGAACTTGAGTGGTGGCTAAAGATGATAAATAAATGGCAGATTCTCTGCCAGAAGGAGAAGGGGAAATATTGGTTGATTTTACCCTACAGAAAGGGATCTGAAACAAAGCAGACTATCAATCTTTTGGATGTGTTTCTACTCAATGAAGTTTAAGAATTTCCTATATAACTGAAGACTCTTGAACAGATAAAAAAAAAACACTGCATAAGCTCAATTACAAAAGTCACATTTTCCTAATTTGTCAGGGACTCTTAAAGACAAAGTACAGCATGGCTTGGGGGCGTGTTAAATCCCACATGCTCACCAACCAGAGAGCAGGGGCCCCGCAGAAGTTTTTTGCCCTTTGGAGCCTATCTATCCTGGCTTCAAGGTCACAGCTCTCAAACACTGTTTGCCAAATGCTATTCTGAAAGACTTGGATGTATATGAGGCAGAGGGTTTTCTGGTCCCCAGAGATGGACCAACATGTCAGCAAATCTTCCCTCCTTGCCGTAGTGTCCAGACCCACGGCAGAGAAACCTAAAACAAGTTAGCTCCACTGAGAGGCTGGAAAAGCAGATTGATTCAAGGGCAATAGAAGTCCTGAGAGGGAAGAAGCCTTCTTGGAAGAGACATGATTTGAGGCAGGCCTCGAGCGCAGATCAGGTTGGCTTTCAGTTGTGGGGAGATGTAGTTCTGCAGAGGCCCATGCTGAGCCCTAGGAAAGGTCCAGGATAATTCTGGTTACGGAGCAGGGAAGGACACAAGCCAAAGCAAGGCTCCAGGAGTTGGGTCAAGGAAGGAAGTGTGGGTTTGAAGGCTCAGAGAGGTTCCACTGTGTGTGGAGAGGGCTGGGAGAATGATGGCACCAGCAGAAAAGAGCTTTGGAATCCAGGGTGTCATCTCTGTCAGGAACCAGCAAACAGCACATGAAATCTAAACATTTGAGTCTATCAGCTCAAGGGCTTCACTTTGCAGTAGCAAAAGAGAGACTAGAATAGCTTCCTGATCAAGACCATATGCAAAAGAACAGCATCATCCCTGAAACACAGAGCTCCTACTTGTGAGCCTGTGCCACCTGGGAGAGGGCTCAGTCTAGGGCAGACTCTGTGGAGGAAGCTATGAATTGCATGAATATGGAGACTCTGTGCATGGAAGCCTACAGGTATCAGAGCTAAACACTGGCCAGGAGACTGCAGCATCATAGTACCAAAGGTCAGGACATAGATACTGGGTCAGACATGGCAGGGTTAACACCTCAGCAAGTATGGAATTGTCAACTCTTTCAAACTGTAGAGGTGGCTTATAATTTTCAATGCTTTATAGCCCACCTACATTATCTAATGCTAAGAGGGTAAGATTTTCCTAAGGTGAGCTTAATTGAGAGCCATGTGGTCCAATAGGTAGCCTCCAGCCATAAACAGCTAGTGAAGATTAAATTTAAATTAATGAAAATGATGTATTATTTCCTGTGTGATTGGCATGCTGTTTGTGAAACCTTTGCCTACACCTCTGTCTTGAAGAGTTCTGCCTATTGCTCTTCCAGAAGATTTAGTGTTTTTGTTTTAATATTTAAATCTTTGATCCATGTCAATTTTAGTTTAGTGCATGGTGATAAACATGGGTCTAGTTTAGTCCCTGGCATGTGGAAAGCTAGCTTTTCCAGCACCATTTATTAAGGAGGCTATCTCTCTTCCAGTAAATGTGTTTGGCTCCTTTGTCATAGAAAGGTGGTCGAGTGTGTTTGGGGTTATTTCTGCATCTTTTAATCTATTCCATTGATCCTTGGGTCTGCTTTTTCCTTTCCAGTACCATAGCTTTGCAGTATAATTTCAAGTCAGGGATTGTGGTTCCCCCCCATCTTAGCTTTGTTGCTAAGAATTGTTTCTGCTATTCTAGGTCTTTTCTGGTTCCAAATGAATTTTAGTATTGTTTTCTGTAGTTATCTAAGGTATGCTAATGGTATTTTGATTTGGATTGCATTAAATCTGTATTACAATTTTGAAAGTATGGCCATTTTTGCTATACTGGTACTTCCTATCCATGAGCAAGGGATGTCTTTCCATTTTCTGATATCCTCTTCAACCTCTTTTTTCAGAATACTGTAATTTTCAATGTATGCATCTTTTGCTTCCTTTGTTAGATTGATTCCTAAGTATTTTTTTTTGGATGCTATTGTGAAAGGTATATTTTTCCTAATTTCTCCCTCCATGGCTTTGTTGTATACAGGAAGGCTATTGATTTTTAAGTCTTGAGTTTGTGTCCAGCTACACTACTGAATTTGGTTGTTAAATCTACAAGTCTTTTGGTGGAATTTTTGGCCCTCCTGTGTAGAGTATCATATCATCTGCAAATAAGGACAATTTAACTTCTTCCTTTCTTATCCTTATTTCTTTTCTTTTTCTTGTCTAATATCTCTGGCTAATGTTTCCAGAACTATATTGAATAGGAGTGGTGATAGTGGACATCCTTGTCTTGTTCCTGATTTTGGAGTGAAATTTTTCAGTTTTTGACCATTTAGTATGATGTTGGCTGTTGGATTGTCATATATGGTTTTTATCAGATTGAGGTAAAGACCATCTATTCTGATTTTCTGTAGGATTTTTATCATGAATGGATGTTGCACTTTATTAGATTTTTTTCTGCATCTGTTGGGATGAGAATGTGATTTTTGTCTTCAGCTCTGTTGATATGGTATATTATGTTTATTGCTTTGCATATGTTGAAGCATCGCTGCATCCCTGGGATGAATCTTACTTGGTAACGGTATATAATCTTGATGATTCACTACATTCTGTTTGCCAGTATCTTATTGAGGATTTTGCATCTATGTTCTTTAGGAAGATTGGCCTATAATTTTCTTTGTTGATTGGGTCCTTCACTGGTTTTGGTTTCAGGGTAATACTTGCTTCCAGGAATGACTTTGGGAGTAATGCTTTCCTTTCAATTTCCTTAAAGAGTTTCAGCACTAGGGGCACTAGCTCTTCTATAAACTTCTTCTAGAATTCAGCGGTGAATCCATCAGGACCTGGGCTTTTCTTTGTTGGTAAGTTTTTAATTATATTTTCAATTTCAGTGACTGATATTGGGTTATTTAGAATTTTGTACCTCTTTGATGTAGTTCTGGCAGTTTAGATGTATTTGGGAATCTGTCCATTTCCTTCTGTTTTCCATCTTATTAGAGTACAGGTTCTTGAAGCAGGTATTGATAATCTTTTGGATTTCCACAAGATCCACTGTGATTTTACCCTTTTCATTCCTAATGGCATTAATTTGAGTTTTTTCTCTCTTCTTTTTGATAAGGTTGGCTAAGGCCTTATCAATTTTATTTAATCTTTCAAAGAACAAACGTTTTGATTCATTGATTCTTTGTGTTATTTTCTCAGTCTCAATTACACTTTCTGCTTTTATCTTTATAATTTCTGCCCTCATATGAGCTTAGGGTTTGATTTGTTCTTTTACTAGAAGTTTGAGATTCAACACTAGGTTGTTTATGTGAGCTCATTCTCTTTCTCTGATGTTAAAATTCACTGCTATAAATTTCCCTCTTAGAACTGTTTTCGCTGTGTCCTATAAGTTCTGGTATATTGTATCAGCATTATCATTTAACTGTAGATACTGTTTGATTTTTTCTCTAATTTTCTCTGTGACTCATTGGTTGTTCAGGAGGGTGTTAATTTCCATTCATTTATATAGTTTACTTGATCCCTTTTGCTGTTGATTTCCATTTTCATTGCACTATGGTCAGATATGCATGGGATATTTCAATTTCTCTGCATTTACTTATGCATGTTCTATGGTCTAGTATGTGGTCTATGTTGGAGAATGGCCCATGTGCAGCTGAGAAGAATTTGTATTCTGATGTTGTGGGGTGGAACACTCTGTAGACATTTACTGAGTCCATTTGTTCACAGGTTTGGTTTAGTTCTGTTATTTCTGTGTTGATCTTTCTGTCTAGTTGATTCATCTATTTGTGACAGTAGGGTATTATGGTCCCCCATTACAATTGTGTTTGTGTTTATTTGATTTTTCATGTCCGTTAATATTTGTTTTACATAGTTGGATGCACTGATATTTGCTGCATATATATTTATGATTGCTACCTCTTCTTCTTGGTGTCTTCCCTTAAGAAGTATGTAGTGACCTTTGTCTATTTTGATCAGTCTTGGCTTGAAGTTCACATTGTCTGAAAATAGAATAGCTACCCCTGCTTTTTTCTGAGTTCCCAACATATGGAGTATTGTTTTCCATCCTTTGACTCTAGGTCTATGAATTTCTTTTTGTGCTAAATGTGTTTCTTCTATGCAGAATATTGTTGAATTTTGCTTCTTGTCCCATTTGGCCAGTCTTTGTCTTTTGATTAGTGAATTGAGACCATTTACACTGATGGTTAGATTTGATATGTACTGGCTTACCATTCTCATATTATTTTCCTGTTGATGGTTCCCTGTCTTGCACTCTGTTTAACTGCTTGCCCTGCCTGGTGGATTCTTCCTATTGGTGTTCTTGGAATTGTGATCTTCATTATCTCTTTCTAAAACATCCTTCAGAGCATTTTGGAGAGCTGGTTTGTTGTTCATAAATTTCTTCAGTTGTTCTTCATCATGTAATCATTTATTTTCCCATTGAGTTTGAAAGATATTTTTGTGGAGTACATCAATCTGATTTGGAGGTTGCTGTCTTTTAGAGTTTGAAATACTTCACTCCAAGCTCTCCTTGATTTGAGGGTTTGTGTTGAGTAGTCTGCTGTGAATCTGAGGTGATTTGTTTCTTTTCCTCTATAGGTGATTTGTTTCTTTTTCTTCATAGGTGATTTGTTTCTTTTCTCTGCTTTTAATATTCTGTGCTTCTGCTGAATTTCTGGAACCTTGATTATTGTATGCTTGGGTGTAGATCTATTTTGGTCATGATTATTTGGAGTTGCATCCTTCACTTATTTAAATATCAAATTCTTGATCCACATTTGGAAAGTTTACTGCCTTTACTTCTGTGGTATTATTTTATGGCATATGTGCTTCAGCTTTCTCACTGACTCCAGTCATTCTGATGTTGTTCTTCTTTGCTTCAACTTGCAGCTATTGGATTGATTTTTCATTGCCCCTTGCTATTTTTAAGATATCTTGTCATCTGGGTCTGATAAGTCTATTCTCACCTTTATTCAATCATCTTCCAATCACCTCCTGGATTTCTGTTTGAATCTGTTTCATGCAGTCCATTTCTTTCCTATGTTAGCATTCATGCTTTCCATCATTTTCCTAAGCTCCTCTATTTTTTCAATCTCTGTGTACTCTAATGTCTTTCATTTTGATCATCATTTCTTTTTTTACCTGAGAGATTATTTTTTTCTACATCCTCATCCATTTTTTGCACTTCTGCTGTTATAATTTTAGAAAGTTCCAGGGGTTGATTTCCAGTTTCCTCTATCTCACTGTGCTCTGAACTTATCCTGGTGGGCTGGATGTCTCCAGCTGCATTTTGTTTCTGTGCCTTATCATTTCTATTTTCTGTTTTTTATTGTATTTTGTGTTCTCTGTTAATGTTTGTAGATTTCTTATGGTACATATCTTTATTGCTAGCATTGAGGCTTCTCTATGAAATGTCTATTCCACAGTCCTGTCTTCTAGGTGCAGGTGGCTGTTGGTCTTTGTGTCTACTCCAAGAACCTACCTTCCCATTTTATTAAAGATGAGAAGTTGCTATCTATTTGGCCCAGCACCCAGTTCTCTGGTACTGTACTATGGTGATGATTATGACCCTATACAATCACAGTGTTGTCATACATGGGATTAAAAACTGAGTATAAGAGGTATGACCTCTTGGCTAACACAGTACACTCAACAATAACAATAGTATCAAGTGCAGCCTAGCTCTTGACAAACTGTGGTAATTATTAACTTCATACCTTTAACCATAGGAACAATTCTATAGTTACATAACAAAGTTAAACATATACCAGCAACTTGTATGCAATGATTTTCCCCTTAGTAGAAGAATTTTATCTTGTGGAGAGGTGTTTAAGAAGGATAGGGGTCATAACAGAGAGATGAACGAGGACAAATACAGTAGAAGCAAACCTGGAGGGCAAAGGATGATCAACTAAGCTTTGGGAAGCTGGAGAACACAGAAGAAAAAGAATAAAAGTGAAAGGAAAAGAACATCAAAGGAAGCAGAAAGAGAAGAGAATGTTCACTCACGAAAATATCATCAAATCAAGAGAGATAGTTGAGGAAAGAGAGAAAGATGAATAGAAGAAAACAAAAAGAAAGATGAGAAACCTAAATAGTGAAAAGAAAAACAAACAGAAAACCCAACCAGACCCCCGCCAAAAAAAGGAAAACCAATCAAATAAACCAAAGAAAAGAAAAATAATTAAATAATTAAATTCCTCTGATATCTATGGTTTTGTGGCAATGTCCATGCCAGATTCCAGAAATGTGCTGTGCGATCCTGCCAAGTTTGCAGTAGGATTTGTGCTGGGTATGGGGTGGATCTTGACCTCTGGATTTGGGGTCTGGGACTGGTCACAAACCAAAAACATTCTGGATGTCCACTTCTCCTTACCCTGATTGTCTCTATGGCACTCTCCCAATTGCTGTGGAATCCTTGGGTAGGGAAAGTCTGGGGTTCCTCCAAGACCAGTGTACAGCTGGCTCCTTCCAGACCCTGTACAACTTCCTCTGTTCCATACCACTGACTCTTCTTACTCACTGGTCATAGGGTGGGGGAGTACCATTGTTCGACTGCAGGCCAAGGTTGTTTGGCTGCTTATACTGCTGGACCAAGGCCTCTCTGCTGGTCGCAGACCAGGGGGATGCTTCCAGTCGCATCTAGGGATAAGACTGGCTTCTGGTGATCAGCAGAATGGAGTCTAGGTGATCCCAGCTCCTATCCCTTAGCAGAATTTCCTCTAGTCTGCTTCCTACCTGCTGGTAGTCTGCTGTGACTAAAAGGCTCTTCCCTTATTCCTCTCTGGGATTGTTATGGTTTGTATTTAAATGTCCCCCCAAAGCATCATGCAGTTATACAGGTGGCTGAATCTAGCATTTGTGATTGGTTCATTGTCTAGTGCTGGGATTGGCAGTGTGAGTGCTGCAGCCACCCAGTGCTGCACCTGCCCAGGAGCAAGGAGCTGACATACAATATAAGGGAGGGAAAAAAGCATGCTTTTCCCTTTTTGCCCTTTTCACTCTTGTCACTTGTGGCCGCCATGAATGGTTAAACCTCAGCCACACCACCCTACCTTGAAGCCAATTGAGTATGGACTGAAACCTCCAAAAAACCATAAGCTAAATAACCCTTTCCTTCTTTCATTTTAGGTGACAGGTATTCTGTTCCAGCAATGAGAAAAAAAGTAACCAAGACAAGGATGTTGGCAGTGTAGTGACCCAGGACCGTTCTGGTGCTGGAGTTTGCCCTGAGGCTTTTGAAATAAAATGGTGGCCCTTCCCACTTCTGTTCCGAGTTTCTGTATACTGAGGCAAAGTGGAAGTTCACCTCCTTCACCAACCACTGGCTCTGCGTGGCCCCTCTGGAAACAGTGTCTTGTATTCTCACTGCTGTTTTGGACTTTTCCTCACTGCCAGACTGCTGATCCTGCCTGGCAAAAAATGATACAACAATAATCCTGTTCCTAAGTTGCCCCAGCCACCATTCAAGTGCTGAGTAGCTACTGGAGCTAGAGGTTATGACATTAAAGAGCACAGAATAGAACATTTCCATCATCTCAGAAAGTCTGACTGAACAACATGGGTTTGCAGCAGGAGTCAACCATCTCTTAATCTGTGGGCCAAACCCAGCCACCATCTGCCTTGGTAAATAAAGTTTTCCTGTACTAGAGTGATAACCACCTATTTATGTATGTACATGTTTACTTTTGTGCTGCAAAAGCACAGCTGAGTAGTTAGAACACAGACTGTGTGGCTTACAAAGTCTGATATTGACAATTTCACCTTTCTTCAGAAAATTTGCTGATGTCTGCTGTAGACTGTGAAAACGTTCCATGAGGACCTTTTCCATAAAGATACTCACTGGCATCTCCAGGATCTACTATGGCTCCCCATCCATATCTTTCCTGAGAAGGAGGTGGGAATACAGAATTGTCAGTGTCAATGTCGAGCTTTACCAAGGCATAGGGTGCCTATTTCATGATGACAGAGAAAGAGTAGGGTGGCTTTTGGGTGGTCACAAGTCTACCCAGAAAAAAACGCACTACAAGAATCTTACCATTTGCTTTATTTTTTTTTTCATTCTTCCCAGATCAATGAGGCAGTAACATGAATAGAAGTGAGACACAGCTGTTTTCTTACATGGTAATTCAATGACCCCTGCCAAGCCAATGCTCCACAGGTAATGCTGGGAGTTTGTCATCAAATGTAGTCTAGTTTAAAAGATCTGGCATTCTATATATAAACAATAATTCTCAATCTGAGGGCAGGCCAGGTCAGGAGCATTCATCTCCATGAAGGGGTTCACACCTTGGGCAGACAAGGGCCTTCAGATCAGTCTTTTTCTGAAGCTTTTCAATTCTTCAAGACCAAAAATGACCCAGGTTAACTTACCTGGCCCTTTTGGAAGGCTGGTACCTCTGGTTCTCCCCACTGACAGAACCACCAGGGTTACTAGAGCAGCAAGGAATTGAGGGGTTTCTCTGGGGACCCAACTTGCATGCAATAAGCCTCATGATGCTTGCTGTCCCACAATCACTCTAGAATTAACTCCACTTCTGTGTCCTTTTATGAATATCATGCTTTGTTGAAAAGGGAAGCTGATTCGTGAGACTCACTGATGCTCACTTGGTAATGGCTCTATTGTCAGGAGAACATAGAATTTATGTTAGCAGCTTAGAATGTCCTGCGGCCAAAGTGGATGGATTCTCTTAGGATGCCTGAGAGCATCTCAAATGATGACACTGGGGACAGCAGGAGTCCGGGAGTGCTGCAAAGTCAGCTGTGCCAATTGCAAACACAGGAAACTCTTGCTGTCACGCAAACAGGGGGAGTTCAGTTTCCCTTCCTGTGCAGCCAGGAGGTGGTTCTAACCATCAAGGTCTATCTCTCAGATTCCTAGGTTTGTTTGCTGATTTTTCTCACTCCCACCAGCCTTTCTCTGCTGCTCTCTCAAAGGTATTAGGATAAGTGGGAATAAAGAAAACATCCTAAGTCTCCAGCCTTCCCCTCCCCTTGCAAAGCACACATTCCCAGGTGTTTCTTGAATTACAGAGAAAACAACAGTGAGTGAGTTTTCTATGGAGCTATTATTGGGGCAAGTTTCATCTGCGTTGGTCTGGGATGAATCTCAAGTGCCTGGCTTGGGGGTCACCCACGCTGTCGTCTCTTCCGACCCCGCAGCTTTAGCCGTCTAGTGGGCAGGCTGACAGGCTGCTTCCCAAATTTCTCCATGATCTCTCTGATCCTGGCTAGGTTGGTTTTGCTGAGTGTGAAGTCGCACCGTGTGGCCCCCATATCATAGCCAACCATGCAGTTCTTGGTGGAAGTTGTAAAGCCTTCTGCCTTGGCTGTGACCACATATTCTCCAGGGTTCAGGAGGCGCCAGTAATCTCCATCGCTGGCTGTGAAAAGAAACCAGGGGAACCTCAGAGCAGTCCTTTTGTAACACAAACACCACCACCCCTATTTCAAGACCAGCCCTTGGCACAGGTTCTCTGAGGAAGGCAGCAGGGAACCTGAGCTCTTGCAGAAGCAAGTTCTTAAGGCATTTTGGAAGCCAAGATGTTTTCTATTTTGGAAGCTGCCTTAATGGTTTTAACAGGAAAAGGTTTAGGATCTAGGCTCCCCACAGTGTTCATACTCATGGACAAAGATGGAGAAATGATCGTGAACACTCCTTTCCCTGTGTCAATACAACCATTCATTGTGAACTTGAACTTGTGAGCAGTATGCCCTCATCACAAAAGTCCATGTTGAAAATCCATCCATGCATGGCTTCCTGGCTTCCTTTGGTATGACTGCACATTCAGAAAAATAATTTCTGAAAGGGGTGGGGGATTTTGACTTCTGGAAAAAGAAGGAAGGATATCTGAAGGAGGCTCAGGTACCTGCACCCCACTCTACAGCTGCCATCCTGGGCCAGGACCGAGAGAAACAGGGATTATTCTATAAGGCAGAGAGGGGTTTGAGACCTGACAAGCCAAAGCTGAGCTGCAGCAGAACTTCTGCACCCTATACTGCTGGTCACTTGTGTGCCTTATGTGACCAGGGTCCATCCTTAGCTTTCTGTGAATCAGAACAGTGTTTCACAGCAGATGGGCTCTTGGCTTTAACTCAGTCCTTTTGAGCACTCAAACCAGTTAAGACTGACGATATTCACCTTCTCATTTGAGTGTGACATTTGGTATCCTAGTTACTCATTTCCTTTTCATCCCAATCAACTGAATAGACATTCGTTTGAGTGGGTGCCCAACCGTATTCAATTGAGGATGGACTGATGAGGCACACTGTAAAGTGCAGAAGGGGAAGGCTCAGGTTCTGAAGGACTTGACAGCTTCACACAGGGCCAGGACAGGAGCAGGAGGCCAAGCATCTTCTCAAAATCCCTGTCTGGTAGGAGAGGTGATGGGACAGAGAGCACATGGAGGAGGTGGCTCACTGAGATTGGCCCAGGGAGCTCTGAAGTCAGAGATACCTTCAAAGGGGATTGGGTGCAAAGCTCACAAGTAAATCTCCCTAGTACTCCCTAGCTATTTGATTAAATCCATCCTTTTCCCTCCAAGTTTCACTGGCTAGGACATTCAAATTGTCCCAGGAAAGAGGTCTGTTAGTTTCTAGCTGTGTGACCTCATACAAAACAGCTCACCTTTCTGGGGAACAAATTACTTATGTACAAAAGGAAGCCTATATACACCCTGAGTGGCTGGGGGGGCTCAAAGAGTCAGTGTGAGCCTGTCCTTCTGTGTGCTGTGCTCTCCCTGAGGGTCCCTGTCACCTTTTCTGTCTCAGAGTTTCTAAGTGTCATGGGTATAAGCGTTTTCACCGGGCTGGATGCTATCTGGGATGGGTGACTTTGGCCTAGGACCCATGTCTGTGCAACAGGGAGAGATAGACAGAGACTGGGGGAAGCAATCCCACCAATCTGAGGACCTCCCCACACACAAAAGGGCCAGACTCAGAGCAAAACCTCAGCTCAGGCCTGCTGACCCTGTCACATCATCACGTGTCATACATCCTCTAGCTCTGCCTCTGAAACTGTGGAGCTGCTGTTCTAACTGGAATGCTGTTCCTTGCTCTCTGAATGGTTGGCTGTGCTGATCTCCTTAGGGAGGGACCTTTCCTTGGCTTTTCCACATACTTTTACATTTCCCCTGATTCTTTTCTTTATTGGCACTGATTGTAGCCTGCAATGAATGTTTTAAGATGTTCCTTTATAGTCACATGTAGGTATCCACAAGAATGTACACACTTACTGGCCAGGGGCCATATTTGGTTTGCTCACAATATTTCTGCTTGCACATAGTAAGTGCTCCATAGGAGATCTTGAATGAATGAAACTACCAGAAATGTGTTTGAGTTCACAGAATCAGAACAAAGGGTGTTACCTGTTTACCACCTATGTGTGCTCGCATGCCTGTGTGTGGGGGGGGATCTGGGGATGGAACCTAGGGATGCTCTATCACTGAGCTACATGCCAGGCTGTTTTTTCTTTTGAGACAAGGTCTCACTAAGAGGTCCAGTAGGACTTGACCTTATGACCTTAGCCTCTCTGGGTTCTGGGACTACAGACATGTACCATCATACCCAGTGAAGTTCCCACATCTGAAACACGGATCTGCCTGATTCGCCCTTCTGCCTGCAGAAATCCTCTTCCCAGGTCTCTGCTGAAGTTTCCACACACTGTCCCTCTGCTCTTGTTGCTATCCCTGACCACCCTTAAGCCTAGAATCAGGCACTTGATGAAACACAGGACATGTGTTTGTGTTGCTGTCTTCTCCCGGTGTGATCAGACTGGTATCCAAAGAAAATTCCACGAAGCCACAGTGGGGGTCAACATACACAGGAATTGCTCAGTATTTGTGGACAGATAGGGCAACTCAGGCCTGATGAGTCCATCTGCCATCAGGTCAGGTGAGTTTCCACCAAAGGACCGTCATGTGGAATTCTAAGCCCGTTGTTTGGCCAAACTACTTACATGCATCTCTTCAAAAGTATTCCTACTAGCTTCCCTCCCTGTGGAATTTCACTTAATATTTCCATTTATTTTAATGCAAAATCCCTCCTGAAATAAAACTTGTCAGATCATATAAGCCTCAGTCAGAAATCAAGGCAAATTCAGAGCTTTTGTCGAGTACTGAAAGAGTCTGAAACCAATAAAAAGAAGAGCCATGTGTAAAGCATGGGAAGCATCTGTCAAGAGGACACTCTGGGAAATTATTTATAGGGAGAAATAAAAGAAGAGAGACGCATTTCCCATTAGCTCATCCAAACTGTCTCCTTGATTCCAGGGGCTTGAAATTCAGAGCCCATTAGGCAAAGCATTCTCATCTAGGCTTATGGGACCCCAGGGCCTTTTTACTTCCCACTCAGTTTAAAACCCTCATGTTTTCTCACATTGCTTACAGACACACTGAATAGTCCAAGGAATGGTTGAGGCTTTTTTTTACAAGTCACTCTTAAGCAATATTTAAAATATAAATCCTATGGAGAACCAAATCAATGAGCCTATCTTTCACTCACTCCTAATGATCGTCAGCACCCCCACAGCACCTCAGGGGTACTCAGTGCACACTTGCTGAATTAATGGATGAATAAATGGCTAAATAAATGAATGAATAAATGGATGCCTGTGAGTGGTTACTGTGCACAAAACTTCATGCAATGCAGCCTGAAACCTTACAGTTGCTGGCTACAAGATCCAAGACAAATTGTAGGAACGTTCAGAAAGTACCACTGACAGAAGAAATCAGTAACTAAATGAAAAGAATGTGATTTATTGTATTATATGCCAATGTTCTATTTTGTGGCATTTCAGATGTCTTCATCCATTTAGATAACTGGCCTTCTATCTCATATCAGGAAGCATGGTATTGACCAAACGGGCCAAGATGAATCCCAGTCTTACCTTCTCCTATGTTCCAAAGTCTCCATTTCCATGGAATAATTTGTGGGGAGGACAAGATCGGTGGGTACAATTGAATGGCTTGCAGAAAAGGGGCCCTTTTCTCCAGGAGGAGAACCAGCTGGGCACAGAGAAAGGAACTCTGGGTCTGGAGTCTCAGGCCCTTTGATCCACTCACAACCCTGCCACTCACTGTGTAACCCCGAGACTATCGTGTAATGTCTGTTCACTCACTCATTCATTCAGCAAGTATTTGTTGAGTACCCACTGTTCATAAGTAGGCAGGCAGCATGCTTGTGCCACACGCAAAGTTGGGAAGGGTACAAGGGACACACAGGAGATCAGGCAGGGGTATTAAATAGGGTCATCACCTTAAGGCAGTGACAGCTGATCAAAATCCAAAAGATTGAGAAAAGAGCCAAGGGCCTCCCCAGAACAAGACCAAGACAGAAGGAAGAGCTATGGTGACAACTTCAACATGTAGCTATCGGTCCACAGCAAACAATGAATTGGGTGAAAAGAAGCAATCACCCATTTGCCTTGGACTCTAGGGTTCTAGAGACATGGGATATCATTTTAAACTGAAGTATTGCATGTGGGGACAATCCTGGGGAACAAAGGGAAACTCTGGGTGTATGGGAACACCTTCCCTTTTATATTACTTTCAAGTCGAACACTAAGGTGGGCATCTTGTTGTGTGTAGAGGTCCATATTCAGCTACTTAGCAGGTTGAGACAGGAGGGTCCCAAGTTCAAGGATAGCAAGACCCTGTCTCAAAATAAAATTTTAAAAGGGCTGGGGGTGTAGCTTTATGTTACAGGGCTTGCCTTGCATGCACAAGGCCCTGAGTTCAATCTCCCAAACTGCAAAATCAA
Source organism: Dasyprocta punctata (assembly GCA_004363535.1). NCBI lineage: Eukaryota > Metazoa > Chordata > Mammalia > Rodentia > Dasyproctidae > Dasyprocta > Dasyprocta punctata. The sequence goes on from RJWM01003818.1 coordinate 64,664, forward strand.
TCACTGAATCAAATAGGTAGTGTCTCTGTGCGCATGCTACATAGTTCCTGCAGGTGATTTTCCAGCCCTGAAGGCCACAACCCTGAATCCAAGCCCACCACCTCTTAGCCTTTGAGAGGTCAGCTAGCCCCCTGGAACTTCTGCTTTCCACCTAATAAGGGGAAGAGAACAGCCCACCTCTCTCAAATAGAAGAAGTGAAAAGATGAATGAAAGAAGACATGAACCGAAGCTCTCAGGGATCAGCTTATCTGAGGATAACCTGCTCCTGCTGCTGCTTAGTGATCCAAGGACAGTTGAATGGTCCCTTGCTGACCCAAGACAGTGCGACCACTCCATGAGTGTATTGAAAGTGTGAGATTATTTTGGTATTTAGCAACTGGAAGCCAAATTTAGTTTATAAGACCCCAGATCTTATAATTTCCTTTCTTTTGCAATAAAAAGAGTTGGAGTAAGATTTCAGTACTGCCTTTGAGAGATCATCTTCTGACCTTCAGATTATCCAAAATTCTTGAGTTTTCCATCTTCCTTTCACTGGCAGTCATCATGCTAACTAGAACTCTAATGTGCCCAGCCACTTGTCTCTTATGCACGTGGTACCTGGGTATCCCTGTTACATTTCTTTATGTGCCTTGCTTCATCATTTAAAGACAAATTGTCGTGGGGAGTAACTGATTCAACCTATGCAAAGCTAGTCGAAGAGTACCTAGCCATACAGATGCCAAAATCAATGCAAGGGCTTACTGCTACTATTATTGTTAACCTCTTCCTTACATAACAAACACTGGTGTCTTCCTAAAACATTATACTCAACAATTCCCTATGGTTTAGAAAGAAAAATTAATCTTTCCTGGCCTTGAAGTCGAGTCCTGAGGCTTCACTTCAGCTAGCCTGTGATGACAGCACTCTCGAAACTCTCCATTCTAGCCTTCTAAATTCCTCCTTGGGCAGAACAGTCCCCACCCACGGCATCTCCCTCTGAGGCTGCCTGCCTGACCTTCCCCTCAGGCCCATCCTGCCTAGTCTGGCAGCTAAGCTGCCTGCAGAAGTAACAACCCCATAGCTGCTTCCACAACTTCTCAGCAACTCCCACTGCAGCTTGGAGCTTACTGGTTCAAGACCATCCCAGGGAAGGGCCAGAGAGAAGCCAGGAAGCACAGACTATAAGCTGTACTTTCAAGGGTCTCTTGGAAAGATAGAAGGAATAGGCCTTATTTAGCTCCAAATAAGAAGTTTCTGGCACTCTGTAACCCAAGTAAAACCCTTCAAGAAAACAGATATTTCTTTCTTTTTTTTTTTTTTTTTTAAAAACAGATATTTCTTAACAAAGACAATTAATAGACATTCCCAGTTACCTGTTCGGATGTCATGGTTAACACCTTCTACAGAGATGATGGCATTTGGAATTCCCTTTCCATGTAAGTCTCTCACCATGCCTTTGATGCCACGGTGAACCTGTTCCACAAACAGGATGAGATATGGTGAGGTTACTAACTGTCACTGGGCAGTGCCAGCCTGAGGAAGTGGGCCACAGATCTAAAACTAGCTCAGTCTCCACTAGGAATGCTCACAATGCCACATGTAGCCCAAAAAACTCACCTGGTTCTGCATGAATTTCGTGCGTAAACTGCTGCATTCTTTTCAGGGGTCCACACAACAGAAAGTTTCCATTGGAATTTAAATATTCCAAAGGTTTTTTAAAAATTAGGATCTGAGGTTGTTCATAAAAACACAACTAGCTAACTCAAATGTGCCTTAATTTCCATTAGGCACTTTTGTTCGGACTTCTTGCTCTATGGACTTAATTATTTAAGAGTCAGAGAGGAAAGAATAAGTAACCTTCCTAAAAATAACAACTCTACTATGTCAGATGACATACGTTAACACTGAACCTCATGCCTCAATCTCTCCACCTGTAGAATGATGTGACAATACTAGGTGACATACTATGATTTCCAATGACATTCTTTATACGTATCTATCCCTGGGGATTTTATTTATAGGAGGCACTTTGGTTAAATCAAGTCATTACTTCAGGATGATCAGGTTGCTATAGACAAGGCCTTCTTTCTTTTTTATATATGCAAATAGAAAGGAGCCTTCCTTCCTGAACCCCAAGGTTGGGGCAGAAGGTGTTTTTGCAGCTTGCCCAAGAAGGAAGAATCAGCCCCCACCCTTCTGTGCTGGAGCTCACTGGGGTTGTGCCGAGCCCCCTGAAGTCATCATAGCACAGACTCAGTTGCTAGATCCAGGTGTCAACTTTTGCTACCTTTGCAAAGTATCGGATGGCTGGCACCCGAGTCATGGCCACCTGCTTCTTCTGACTCATCTATGACAATCTACCTCTGTGTGCTGCTCGGGAGCTTCCTTTTTCCATGGAGGAGGTCATACTGGAGCCACACGAGTATTATTTACAAACAGGAGTCCTGAAAGTCAACATTCATTTTGTTCATCCTTCTGATTTTCCAGTCAGTCTCTTCCTTCCTTAGTGGGTCTCAGATATTATTTAGTTAGTTTTTCCATTAAACTCAAACCAGCTAACTCAATGCTACAAGATGAGCATAAGCTTGAGAACACCAGGCAGGTAAGGTGTCTGAGGTCCTGGTGGAAGACTGTATGGCCTTACCAGGAGGTGGCCGGACCTCATAGCACTTAGTGCTTCTAGGTAGGTTACCACCACATGCAACAGTGACTCTGATGGCTCAGAGGGGTTATGGGTTACATTTGGGGCACTTAACCTTATATTTTGAGGCCTTAATCTTAATACCTTAGAATGTGACTATATTTGGAAACAGCACTCTTACAAAGTGATTATGTTAAAACCATTAGGATGGATCTTAATCCACCATGGCTGAGATCTGAACCAGACATTGTGGCACCATACTGTAATTATAGCATTCTAGGTGACTGAGGTTGGAAGATTATAAGTTTGACCCCAGTCGGAACAAATTAGCAAGTTTCTATCTCAAAATTTTAAAAACTTAAAAAAAAAAGTGGGAGCAGGGGCTCGGAATGTTGCTCAGTGTGAAGGATCTGAGTTCATTTCCCAAAATGGGGGAGGAAATCTGGACACACACATAAACGCACACAAGCAGAGGCAAGGCCATGTGAAGAGGAAGCAAACCATGGGAAAGAAGTCAATCTTGAAGCACCTTGCTCTTGGCTTCCAGCCTCCAAACTATGAAAGATAAATGTCTGCTGGATAAGTTGCTTGAAATACAAGGGGTGATTCAAAACTATGATGAATATTAACATTTAAAAAATAAGCAGAGCATGGTGACGCATGCCTGTAATCTCCTCCCTCAGACTGAAGCAGGAGGATTGCTGTAAGTTGTAAGTTCAAGGCCTACACAGTGAGACCCTGTCTCAAAAAAAAAAAAAAAAAAAGGATATAAATAGGATATGTGTTGTCTTTGTTACTTTTCTCATTGCTCAGATAAAATATCTGACACCAAAAGCTAAAAGAGGAAAAGTTTATTTGACTGACAGTTTATAGAGGTTTCAGTTCATATTGGTTGAGTCGAAGGCAGGGTGGCAGAGCAGAGGGGCACTGCAGAGCAAAAACGGTCCATGGCAAAGCAGGACAGGCAGAAGGCAGCAAGCAGTAAGGAAATGACAAGCAATGACCCTCTTTCTGTCCCTTATGTCTCATCCAGGCTAGCTACGCTTAGGGCGGGTAGCATTCACACCTAGGGTGTCCTTGCATTGTACAGTGAATCCATCCCAGCACCACATCCTTGATCCCAGCACCACACACCCTAGATCCAGCCAACCCAAAAAGCCCCACATGTGACTGTATGATGCTTTGGGGGGACATCTAGATACGAGCCATAACTCGTGCTGGAAGCAAGGGGTATATATTTTGAGGGGGATTTATAGCAATGTGTTTTTCACTGTAATACATTTTTAAAATTTAAACATTGTTTTTTTCTGATCTCCCCCCATTGTGCAAATATTGATGACTGTCTCTGCCAAAGAAAAACATTATGCAGTGTCTTTATCTGCCTTATTCACTGCATATAGAACCATCCAACTTCTAGTTCTTCCCCAAAGTCAAAATGACTATGAAAGATAAATGTTTTGAACTGATTCAAGACATTGAGGCAGCCACAACAGTATCGCTAAACATACTCACAAGAGAGAACACATAAACCTGCTTCAAAAAATGGCAAGAGCAATGGGATAAGAGTTTTTAATCATACCTGGTATTTTCTTATGGTAAAAGTAGACAAAGATGAGGGGCCCTGGCATGATACTTAGACAGTGTTGCCCCTCTACCCTACAGACCAGTACCCAAAGCTCCTGCACTGTCTCATTTGCCCTAGTCAGTGGAAACATCCCCACTGGGTTAGAGCCACTGGGTTTGAGCAATGTGAAAAAACAGCGATTCCTTGCAGCAATTCCTGGCCAGGGACAATGGCTGAGGCCTGAAGTGCCAATTCCATCCCATGCTCTTGGTCAAACCCACGGCCCTGTTCATTAGTTAGTCATAGCCACAGCACAGTCACACGCCCACCTTACCTGCTCCATGAACACAATCAAAGACTCCCGATTGTTCTCCCACTCCTCGGGCAGCTGGCTCTCGTGAGGGTATTTATCACAGCCCACGTAGATGGACAGCTCGAAGCAGTTTGTGTGAAGATAGCTGAAGTCATTCAGGCCTGTCAAGCCAACCAGACGCTTTGATTGAACAATGCTCCAAGTGCCATGGGGTGTGGGGGGAGGACAGCAAGAATGTTCAAGACCACTCAGTGACCTGATTTGAACAGAGAGGCATTAAGTATGCACTACAGGCCAACATTTATAGGAGGGCAAAGGCGCCATACCTGCAGAGGACAAAGAGGGACCACCGAGGTGAGGACAGACCTGTACGAGGGCATCTGTGACAAAAAATGGGCTGTTTTAGATGTTTATTTTACTAAGCATCATGTTTGGAATAAAGCTATCACCAGTTAACACTATTGATGTTTTAAGTGTTTAATTAAATTTATCTCTATAGTTATGCTGATTGCAGCTACAGATTATAATAGTTTCCTATCCTGAGTCATACAAATAGTTAACTGTACCTTGTCTTACTGAGTGCCTTCCATATGTCAGGCCCTGTCCTAGGCACTCTGTATCCTGTAGGTCTTTGGGTTTTTCCATGGGTCCCAGCAAAGGTAGAATAGCACACTTTCACAAATCAGAAAACCGAGGCTGTGAATGGTGAGAATGGAATCCGGGATTCTGTGTCTGGAAATGTCAGAGCCAGGGTTTGAGGCCAAACTGGGTGATGACAAGTCCTGCTCTTGTCTCCAAATAGGACACAGTTAGTGGGGAATGAGGGGCAGTCACACTCAACCCAGAAGTCACAGAACAGACAGACTCTCCATATCCTGATATGATCACAGCAGGATGTGAAGCAGCCAGGCTGGCACATGGTGGGTCTGTGGAGTTTTGCCAGCCTGGGTTACAAATCACCACGATGTAACTTAGCACAGACATTTCCTGCCTCATAACTTCAGAGGGCAGAAGTCAGAAATTGAGGTGCCTGTGCTCACTCCAGAGGCTCTGAGGAGTATCTCCCTTTGTTGTGGTTTAAACACACGAAGTGTCCCCCAAAGACTCAAGTATTGAAGGCTTGGTTCCTAGTACAGCAGTATTCAGAGATGGGATCTAGAGAGGTGATTGAATTAGCAGGTTCCTAACTCACTAATGAACTCATTATTTGATGGCATTATTTAGAAGGTAACAGAAACAGGAGGTAGACCCTAGTTGAGGGAGTTGATCTTGGAGGTGTGCCATGGGGATAATATCCGGCCCCTGGCTCCTTCCTCTTAGGCTTCCTGGTCTCTGTTTCCTGGCTGCCGTGAGCTGAGCAATTTTCCTCCTCCACACCATTCGGCCATGGTGCTTCTGCCTTACCACAGGCCTAAGAGCATTGCAACCAAGTGTCCACAGACTGAAGCCCTCTGAAGCTATGAGTTAAATAAACTTCTTTCTTTTTTTTATTTTAGAGAAAGAAAAAAGACACATATAAGAAAGGCAAAAAGCAAAAGAGACAAACAACTAGAGTAAATGCACAACAGTAACATTGCAGGTTTACAAAACAGGATGATAGAAACTTGACAATGGTGGCAATATTGCATATCATTATCTTCAAAATGGTTGCTTACGTTAACAGATATAGACATGCAAAACTGATCTAATCACATGAGCATTAACTGTATTTTCTCAATGGTTTCTTGTTTAAATACGAAGTGTTCAGCAGTATGTTCGCTTTAGGTTATCTTACATATACATATGTACAGATTTGTATCTTTTCCTTTTCCCTTCCCTCTTTCCCCCTTTTCCCTTCCCAATTACCTTTGCTCTTCGAGTTGTTTTTAACCCTTACATAGTATTTATTATAGATTTTGGATCACATATACTTTTTCAGTTTCTTACACTAGGGAGACAATATGGTATTTACATATGTGGGTTTGATTTATCTCACTTATGAGTATGGTCTCAAGTTGTGTTCATTTACTTATAAAAGTCTCAATGCAATCTTTCTTAATAGCTCCGTAGTACTACATTGTATAAAAATACCACATCTTTCTTACCCATTCTTTGATTGATGTGCACTTGGGTTGTTTCCAAGATCTGGCTGTTACAAACTGGGTTGCTATAAACATGGATGCACAGATATCACTGTGGTATGATGTTTTCAATTCTTGTGGGAAAATGCCCAGAAGTGAGATAGCTGGGTTGAATGGGATCTCTAATCCTAGCTTCTTGAGGAATCTCCACACTGACCTCCAGAGTGGCTTCACCAGTCTACACTCTCACCAACAGTGGAGAAGAGTTCCTTTTTCCCCACAGCCCCTCCAACATTTGTTGTTGCTTGATCTTTTAATCTTGGCCATTCTTTCTGGAGTGAGATGGAATCTCAGTGTTGTTTTAATTTGCATTTCCCAAATGACCATTGATGTTGAACATCTTTTCATATATTTATTTGCCATTTGTATTTCTTTCTCTGAGAAGTGTGTATTCATCCCAGATGCCCGTTTTTGGATTGGGTCTTTGAATTTTAGGGACCTGATTTCTTTTAATTCTTTATATGTTTTAGATAGAAGTCCTTTGTCTGATGGACAATTGGCTAAGATATTTTCCCAGTTCGTGGGTTTTCTTTTCACTCTGTTGGAGATTTCCTTTGACATGCAAAAACATTTTAGTAAGATGAGATCCCAGTTGTTGATTCTGGGAAGTGTTTCCCGTGCAATTTGATTTTTGTTCATGAACTCTCTGCCTACTCCTATGTCATCAAGATTTTTACCTACTGTGTCTTCCAGTAGGTTTAGTATCTCTGTTTTAATATTCAGATCTTTGATCCATTTTGACTTTATTTTAGCACATGGTGATAAACATGGATCTAGTTTTAGTTTACGTCATATAGAAAGCCAGTTTTTCCAGCACCATTTGTTAAAGAGGCTATCTTTCTTTCAATGTACATGTTTGGCCCCTTTGTCAAAGATGAGGTGGTTAAGTGTGTTTGTAGTTGTGGCCATATCTTCTAATCTATTCCATTGATGTTCAGGTCTGTTTTGATTCCAGTACCATGCTGATTTTATCACAGTAGCTTTGTAGTATAGTTTCAAGACAGAGATTGTGATGCCTCCCTCCTTCCCTTTGTTGCCCAGAATTGCCTTTGCTATTCTAGGTCTTTTCTGGTTCCAGAGGAATTTCAAGAATGCTTTCTCTACCTCTGTGAGGTAGGCAAGTGGTATTTTGATTGGGATTGCATTAAAACTGTATAACAATTTTGGGAGAATGGCCATTTTCACGATGTTTGTTTTTCCTATCCATGAACATGGAATATCTTTCCATTTTCTGAAATGTTCTTCGATTTCCTTCTTCACAGTATTGTAATTTTCACTGTATAGATCTTTTACTTCCTTTGTTAGATTGATTCCTAAGTATTTCATTTTTTTGGTTGTTACAGTGAAGGGTGTGGTTTCCCTTGTTTCTCTCTCAGTGACTTTGTTGTTTGTGTACAGGAATGCTATTGATTTTTGAGTGTTGATCTTGTATCCAGCTACATTACTGAATTTGGTTATTACTTCTAGAAGTCTTCTAATGGATTTTTGGGGGTCTTCTATGTAGAGTATCATATCATCTGCAAATAATGATAATTTCACTTCTTCCTTTCCTATCCTTATTCCCTTTATTTCTTTCTCGTGTCTAATTGTTCTGGCTAGCATTTCCAGAACTATATTGAATAGGAGTGGTGATAATGAACATCCTTGTCTTGTTCCTGGTTATAGGTTGAAAGTTTTCAGTTTTTCTCCATTTAGTAAAATGTTGGCTGTTGGTTTATGGTATATGGCTTTTACCAGGTTGAGGTAGAGACCATCTATTCCAATTTTCTGTATGGCTTTTATCATGAATGGGTGTTGGACTTTGTCAAAAGCTTTTTCTGCATCTACTGAGATGATCACGTGGTTCTCGTCCTTGGCCCTATTGATATGGTGTATTACATTTATTGATTTGCATATATTGAACCATCCCTGCATTCCTGGGATGAATCCCACTTGATCATGATGTATAATCTTTCTGATAACTTGCTGTATTGTATTTGCCAGAATTTTATTGAGGATTTTTGCATCTATGTACATTAGGGAGATTGGCCTGTAATTTTCTTTTTTGATTGGGTCTTTCTCTCTTTTTGGTGTTACGGTAATACTTGTTTCCAGGAATGAGTTAGGGAGACTTACTTCCCTTTCAATGTCACTGAAGAGTTTGAGGAGTGTAGGCATTAAGTCTTCCCTAAATTTCTTGTAGAATTCAGCAGTGAATCCATCAGGGCCCGGGCTTTTCTTTGTTGGTAGGGTCCTAATTACATTTTCAATTTCATTAGCTGAGGGTTATTCAGCAGCTTTACGTCTTCTTGATTCAGCTTTGGTAACTCATAAGTTTCTAGGAATCTGTCCATTTCTTCTGTGTTATTGAATCTATGTGAGTAAAGGTTTTCAAAGTAGGTGTTGATGATCTTCTGTATTTCCACATGGTCTGCAGTGATTTTACCCTTTTCATTTCTTATTGCATGAATCTGAGTTTTTGCTTTCCTATTTTTCATAAGGTTGGCTAGGGGTTTATCAATTTTATTTACTCTTTCAAATAACCAACTCTTCGATTCATTCATTCTTTGTATTGTTTTCTTAGTTTCAATTGCATTAATTTCTGCTCTAATCTTAATAATTTCCTCCCTTCTTTGGGCTTTGGACTTGACTTGCTTTTTCTAGAAGTTTGAGGTGCAGCATTAGGTTGTTTATGTGTGTTCTTTCCATTTTTCTTATATGAGAGTTAAGTGCTATAAATTTCCCTCTGAGGACTGCTTTCATTATATTCCAGAGTTTCCGGTAATTTGTATTTGCATTTTCATTCAATTTTAGATATTGTTTAATTTCTTCCTTAACTTCTTCTGTGACCCATTGGTTATTTAGGAGAGTATTATTTAATTTCCATGTGTTTATGTGGTTATTGTAGGTTTTTTTGTCATTCATTTCCAATTTTACTGTGCTATGATCAGATAATATTCATGGAATTATTTCAGTTCCTTTGCATTTACTTAAGCATGTTTTGTGGACCAGTATATGATCTATTTTAGAGAATGACCCACGTACAGCTGAGAAGAATGTGTATTCTGACTTTGATGGGTGGAATACTTGGTACACATCTACTAGGTCCATTTGTTCACAAGTTTGATTCAGTTCTGTTATTTCTTTGCTGATTTTTTGTTTGGTTGATCTTTCTCTGTGTGACAGTGTGGTGTTAAGGTCCCCTGTTATAACTCTATTATTGTTTATTTGGTTTTTCATGTCTATTAAGAATTGTCTTACATAGTTGGGTGCTCCCATATTTGGTGCATATATATTTATGATTGTAACCTTTCCTCTTGAAGTTTTCCCCTAACAAGTATGTAGTGACTTTCTTTATCTCTTTTGATCATTTTCGGTTTGAAGTTTGCATTGTCTGCAAACATAATATCTACCCCTGCTTTTTTCTGGGTTCCTGTTGCATGGAGTATTGTTTTCCAGCCTTTGATTTTTAGTCTTTGAATTTCCTTTTGAGTGAAATGTGTTTCTTGTACACAGCATATTGATGGATTTTATTTCTTAACCCACTCTGCTAGTCTATTTCTTTTTATCGGTGAGTTGAGATCATTACACTGATTGATATAACTGATATGTACTGGCTCATCCCTGTCATGATATCTTTCTGTTGTTGGTTTTCTACATTTTCTGTTTAATTATTTGCCCTGCTTAGTGCTTTCCTTTGTTGTTGTTCTTAAGATTGTAGCTATCTTTGTCTCTTTCTAGAGTGTCTTTCAGTACTCTTTGTAGTGTTGGTTTGGTGGCCATAAATTTCTTCTGTTGTTCTTTGTCATGAAAGTATCTTATTTCTCCATCAATTTTTAAGGATAGTTTTGCAGGGTACATCAATCTGGGTTGGAAGTTGTTTTCTTTCAGGATTTGAAATACTTCACTCCAAGCTCTTCTTAACTTAAAGGTTTGTGTTGAGAAGTCTGCCGTGATTCTGATAGGCTTTCCTTCATAGGTGATCTGTTTCTTTTCTCTGACAGCTTTTAGTATTTTGTTCCTGTGCTGTATTTCTGATACCCTTATTATTATATGTCTGGGTGAAGTATTGTTTTGGTTATGGTTAATTGGGGTTCTGTATGCCTCAGTTACCTGTATTTCAGATTCTCTTCCCATGTTTGGAAAGCTTTCTGCTATTATTTCTGTGAATAGTCTTAGCATGTCATTAGTATTGACCCCTGCTTTTTCATTTATGCCTATTAATCTTATGTTATTTCTCTTGGCATCGTCTTGCAGCTGTTGAATTGTTGTTTCTTTTCTTTCATGACCATAAGCTCCCATGCTGTCTTCAAGACATGAGATTCTATCTTCAGCTTCACTCGAGCAGTTTTTCAAACTTTCCCTGGAATTTTTCATTTCCTGCATTTCCCTTTGCATCTGTTTCATGCATTCTGTTTGTGTCTTATATTGTCCATTCAAAGTTTCCATCATTTTCTTAAGTTCTTCTATTTTTTATCTTGCTCTTCTTTAGATACACACAACCTTTCTTTAATAATGATTGTCATTTCATTTTTTAGTTCAGAGATTATTTCTGAATTGAGTTTCTGTATAGCTTCATCAAGCTGTTTCTTTACTGCATTTTCTATCATTTCAGAAAGTTCAGTTGTGTGATTCCCACTGTCTTCCATTTCAGTGTCTCTTGGGTTTGTTCTTAGTGGACTGGGGGATTGAGACTGTCTCTTGGTCTTTCATTTTGTCATTTTCTTCTGGGACCTGTGTGCCTCTGTGTCCTGTGTGGCTGACTGGGAGTTCCTCTGGTAGGTTGTGCTGATTCGCTGGACTGGGTAGAGCTGGATCCTCTGTGCAGCTAGTGAGGGCGCACTCCCAGAGTTTACTGGTTGAGCGTCCACCTTACTGGGTGGAGGCCAAGGCCTCCTGGGCCCAGGCAGCTAGGCAGAGCGTACTCCAGAGTGTGGCACCACCCAGACCCTGAGTCTGGCTGCAAGGAGTTCAGAGCCTCTGGAGTACCAGGCAAGCCTGGGCGAGTCCCAGGCCTACAGTGCCGGGGCCTTGCTCCTAGCTGGGTGGTCCTGCAACCCCCAGTACCTGTGGCGCTGGCTGGTCTGCTGAACAATGGAGCTCGCACATGCCCTAGGCTCTTGAGTTAAATAAACTTCTTTCCATCTTTGTATATCAGATATTTTATCATAATGACAAAAAGCTGACTACCACTTCCTGGTTCTTCCATTTCTGGTGACCCAAGTATTCCTTGGCTTATGGCAACATCCTTCAATAACTGCCTCTCTGGTCTCCGTCTTCTCTTCTGTCACTCATAAAGACACTTTCCACTGACTCTGAGGACATTCTGGATAACCCAGATGACCTTGTCTTTAAGCCTTTATCATAAATATATGCTCAAAGAGCATCTTCCCAATAACGTAACAGTCACAGGTTCAATGGGCTATGAAGTAGACATATTGCGGGGTGGGGGTGAGTACCATTCAAGCCACTAAAGCTACCTAACATTTGTGAAATAAATGAGGGTCACATAGCATAATGTACTCATTGTTTTTTTCTTAACATTTTTTTTTTCTTTTTGGTACTGGGTATTGAATCCAGAGTTTCACACATGCTAAGCACAAAACTTGTACAGTCTACCACTAAGCTACATTCCAAGCCATTTACAACATTTTTGTTTCTGAACAGAGGAAGCATGCTCTGGGAAAAGCTCCTCTGAGTTTCCCAAGGGCCAATCACAAATCCTGTGCTGGGTGCACAGGACTCCGTGTGGACTGAGAAAAGCAGCAGGTTCTCCAGGGCTTCACCAGCACAGACCTTAGACATTATTTCTCATTTACCCTCCCCGATAAGGCTCAGGAGAAACATCAGTTTTGTAGCCAGGCTTTGAGATTAACTCAAGAGCAACTCCATATCACCCCACAGCCTAATCGCCGAGGTCAGAACCACATAGCACCAAACACGTGGCCACTCTCTATCTGCGTTAGTCAACTTTCCCTTGCTGTGACAAAATACGTTACATAATTTAAAAGCAGAAAGATTTATTCAGGCTGATAGTTTCCGAGGCTTCAGTGCATGGCTGGCTGGTCACGTTGCTGTAGGCCTGAGGTGAACATCATGGCATAAGGGTGTGGTGGGACAAAACTGCTCACCTGATGGCAGTCAGGAAGCCTGAGTGAGGGAGTGAGCCAGAGAACAACTGACCAGGGATCAGATATAGTCCCCAAGGTCACATTCCCATGATCCAATTGTTTCTACTAAACTGTTTCCATCACCTCCCAAAATGCCACCTAATTAGCTCATTAATGAGTTGATCCACTGTTGAAATTAGTGTTCTCACAATTCAGGCACCTGTGGGGATACCCACAGATAAACCAGAAGTATGTTTTACTGACTTCTTAAGCATTTCTCAGTTCAATCAAGTTGACAATCAAGATTAGCCATCACATTGTCAGGTTCCCCCTATTCCTCATCTCACAGATTCCCCAACAACTCACTATGGGCAGCCATGAACGTCTGGTCTCATGGTACCAAAATAGAAAGGAGAAGAACAGTGGATCAGAAGAGGCAGGTTAGTGTCAATATCAAGTTCATGGAAAAATCCTCAGTAAGGGCCTGATCTGGTGAAGAAGGTTGTGCTAACACCAAGCCAATCCATTCAGTCAACTTCAGTGTTTTGGCTGAGTGTAGTGTTTTACACCTATAATCCCAGCATTCTAGGAGGCTGAGTTTCAAGGGGGTCACAAGTTTGAGTCCAGCCTGAGCAACTTAGTAATTTAGGAAGATCTGGTCTTAAAAAACCAACCAACCAACAAACAAAAAGAGGATTGAGGATAAAAGTCAATGTGAAGACTCTGGGTTCAATCCTCCATACCACAAAAACAAAACAAAATTCGACAACCCCACAGTGTGGAATCAGAGGGCATATGGAGCTAACAGGAAACAGATCTTCTTGGTAAAACAGGTCTTGACTCCTGCAAATCCTGGACTTCTCTCTGCATCTCATTATTCCCACCCTCTTAGGCCTTGCTAGTAGCAAAACAAATGTGCTAAGTGCACTTTCCAGAGTGGGCTGCCTCTGTTTCTTGTCTGATATGCTGCAGACACCAAGCTAAGGCACAACCTGGGCAGTTCTCATAAACCTTCAGTCCTGGATGGGGGAAAGACATCCCTTTGTATTCTCTTTTTGTCTAGACCCCTCTCCTGGACATCTTCAATAGGGAACTTGGAGCCACACGTTCCTTGCAGCTCTGTGTGTGGATCTCCCTAACACTTGCTTTACTATGGAAATAGGTTCAGGACTGTAGTTGAGAAACAGCTTGAGAACCTTGGAGTTAAAATGCATGTAGTACCAATGATGCACTTTGAAATTTTCTGAACCTTTCTTCCAACTGCCCCTCTTGCCATTAACCACTGCTGGCAGCACACCAGTAATGAGAAAGAGCTGAACACAAAGACGGGGGAGGGAAGGAGATTAGAAATTGCATTCCAGTAATCTGAAAAGAAATAAATCTGTGACTCCATAACACCCCCAGAAAGAATGATTAAAATGGCTTGAGCTACCACATGGCTCTGCCACCAAGTTTCTGACATAATGGAAAACATAATTGATAAAGAACAAATGTCAAATGCTGCATATGACTGTGTGGAAGCCAACTTTCCATAATGTTACTATTGACCCAACACCAGGAGATTCAGCTGTCTCCAGACCCAGTTTGGCCACAGCAACCATGAAAATAAACATATTTTGCTTAGAGATTTTTTTGGTAGGTTTTGAGAGATAAAGCTGAAAATTAAAAATGCTTTCTGCCATTAGGATACTTTCTTGATAAAGATTTGCTTTTTTTTTCCTAAGTATAGAGCCAAATCATGATAGTGATGGAAAAAAAATGTCTCTATTTGGTCTGGCAAGCTTTCTTTGAGTGTTTCCACGTGACCATGGGAAAAAATATTTCTTCTTTTTTTCTTTTCCAGGGGTGGAAATGTATATGAAAAGTATGAAAAGGCTGAATTTCTAGCAAAGTTAAACAACATTAAAGTTAATTGTTACAGTGAAACAGAGAATATGGATAGGTTCATAAAAGAGATTTCACGTTGAGCATGCTCTGAAAGATAGAAGGGGGTAGGGGATGAGAACTTATCCTAATTGAGGCTCCTGATAAGCCAGACACTGAGTATATCCACATCTGTTACCTACATAAACCTCACAGCATCCTACAGATACAACACCATCTTGTCACCAGCATCATTGTCATTGTAATCACTACCACGGTGTCCAGCTTACTAAGGAAAAAATACAGGGAGGTATGGTGACCTGCAGAGGGTCACACAGCATCTAAATGATAGAGCTGGATTTGAAACCAGGGCAATCTGACATAGAATTTTTTCAAATTCATCACTGGTTTAACAAACCTCCAAAGATAAAAACAAACTATAATCATTATGCTGGGGTCTTGCATTTCAGTCAATGCAAAGGAAATACACCATCTTACATCTCCTGGTTTGGGAGCACTGGACAGGAAACTAAGTGCTAATCCTGACGTGGACCATCAGGTCCTCTGGCTGCTGTGAAGCAGTTCCCAAAGTCTGTACTAAAATGCTCTCCAAACCTGGGTGGGTCTCAGAAGCAACACCTTGTATTCCACGGTCCACACACATGCTGTGGGTGAGACTGGGAGGGGGGCCTGCTGACCTCCAATGCACAGCAGATGCATGTGAAATGGTCTTCACCACATGAGGGGGTCTCAGAACACACCTCCAGCTCAGTCCCTTCACACCTGCACCGGGGATCAGTACCCGGCCCTTTTGTAGGTCCACAGAGTTGGATGTTCCCCAATATAAGAATAGTAGTTGGCATAAAGCCATGGCCTCAACACCAGTACTCACATACTCTGCCCCTTCACTGGGTTCTTTCTCAAGTTAAAAGTCTACTTTCACCCATCTCTGTTCCTGTAAAATCTGAATAACTCGGTGGCTAAAACTTTGACCAAGAGATTTCATCTCTACCCGCTTCTTGTTTGAACAGATTCCAACCAGTCTCCAAGGCCCAGTAATCTCAGTTATAAAATGAGGGGTAGGCCACCCCCACCTCAAAGACTATGGTGAAGAACAAAGGAGGACCTGTATAAAGGGCTGGCATCTGGTAATTGTGTAATTATGGTGGCCACCATCCGCAATGGGACTGAGCATAAGGCTGAAAGGAGGTGTGTGTGTGTATGTGTGTGCAAGGGGCCCCTGAAGGGTTCCTGCTGGGACAGCAGTCCATGATCGTTAGTCTCTGTGATGCCAGGCAGAGCTGATCTGAGACTTACTTCCAGCAACGGTGTGCCAGGAAGCCCCATTGACAGTGCCCTCCTCCTTCTGGAAGTCTTCCGTGTGGCACACCCTCCGCCGGGCATCTGTCATGAGGCGGTGCGTAGAGGCATACGAATATGCCAGCCAGCGGAACACGTGGTCATCAGGTGTGGGGCTGTGCTCCTGGGTCTTCCACTGGGACCGCACCATGTCATAGGGGTATGCCACCACCAGCTCACCCCCTTGCAGGTTGCCACCTAGCACAAAGGGAATCTTTTCCATCCAGGCTATGACAGCTCTTGTCTCCATGGCCACCTGTGAACATGAAGTCAATAAATAAGATAAGAAAGTGCTTCACCTCCTTCGCTTTCAAATCAGGGGCCTATTTGTAAAAAAACAGTAAATTTATGGAATAATCTAAGAAATATTTAGAATTTTACAATCCTGGGGAAAAGGGACTTTGTGGAAATAATGGATAAAAAAAGATAAAGCCCAGGGAAGTGTCTAGTTTCCATTGTAGGATATTCCAGTTAATGCCAAAGAAGGAATGATAAAGCAGCATTCTGTGATACCAGTGAATTTATGAGGCAGGCATGTTCATTCATGGCTACATGTAGCACAAGAGGGACATGATCCATCAGAGCAAGTCTCCCAGTAGAAGAACACACACCTAAAAATATTTTCCCTAAATCTGACCCAGCCCCCAGCCCAAGGCTTGGCAGATACTTTCTGCAAAAGGCAGAATAGTAAATATTTCAGGCTTTGTGCATCATGCAGGATCTGTCACAACTACCCAGCTGTGCCCTTGTAGCAAAGCAGCACCACAGACAAAACGCAAAGGTGTGCCATTTATAAAAACAGGCATAAGTGGGGTTCGGCCCTGGGCTATAGTTTGCCACTGCCTTTTCTATCTAGTCTAATTCAATCTTAATTCCATTGCATGCATGAAATACAGCAATGTGTACATGACATCACGGAAATGTCATCAGAGCACATAAGAGAGAACCTAGATAAACAAGACAAATAACCATGAAGGAATCGCAGGGGGAAAAGTGGAGAAAGTGATAGAGTAGGAGCCTATAGCTTAAAGGAGATTTAAAAAGATCTAAGACAATCAAAAATGAATGGGATTTATTTGAATTTTGCTTTAAATAAACTGAGCAGTAAGGAGAAATGAGAGAGGAAGGAAAGAGAAATAGAGGATGAGATGCACAGAGAGAAAGAGAAGGAGAGAAAGAATTCACTGATCAGTAACAGGAAATGTGAACATTTGCCAGATATTTTATAATATTAAGAAATATTTTTGTATGATAGTGATAATCTTAAGGCCTATTATCATCCCCTTATAATTTAGTTTAACCAGTGTAATCATTTATCATTAACTGGATTTTTCTAATATTAAGAAAAATTTATTTGGATATAATGGTGGTAACTTGTGATTTAAGAGTCCTTACTTTTTAGAAATACTTACTGAAATATTTATAAATGAACTGACATGCTGCCTGGGACTTGCTTCAGTAAGAAGGGGAAGAAGAAAACGTGGGAGAAGGTGCAGACAAAACATGAATTGGTAGGTGTCAAAGCCGACGCGGGACACATGAATCCTCCACGGCTTTCTCTAATTCTGTGTATTTGACGTTTTTTTCTCCACAAAAAGAGTAGTGAAGAAAAAAGAAAGAAAACTGACAAGATTAAAAGCTAAACTTGAAAAGTCTGTTATGGTCAAATTCTGATGTGACTGGCAAATCAAGGGTCTACCATAAATTACTAATCTCTGTGAGGAAAATTTTAGGAAGATAAAATTAATAATAACGGAGAAATAAACACTGGAAATAATTTAACTGTGCAGGATAAAAGCTGATTCAGGGACGAAATGCACTTCCTGGAATTCATTAAGCTTTGTTTTTGTTTTACAAACAAAAGCGAGGGCTGTAGAATGGGTTAATCACAGAACTCAGCTCCTCCCACAGCCTCAGTAATGACCTGTGCTGCGAACCCATCCTCCCACCCCAGACCTGAACCTCAGTAGCAGCTCTAACTCCATCCAACCCCAGCTCCTGCCTCCTCTGCAGAGGAAATTGCTGCACCCTAGATGCACAATCCTCATTCTCCCTCTTTTATTTTATCCATATGTGAATGTCTAAAAATATACTGTTTGGTTTTACTTGCTTTAGATCTAAAGAAAAAAAATAAAATGAAGGGGCAACTATTCTAATTGTCTTCTGTAATTTTCTCACTTATTTTACGTTTCTTTTTTTTTTGTTTTTGTTTTTTTTTTTTTGGTAACGGGAATTGGACTCACAACCTTGCATCTGCCAGGCAGGCACTTAAGCCACTGAGCTAAATCCCTGGTCCTATTTTTTGAGACAGGGTCTCACTATGCAGTTCAAGCTGGCCTTGAACTCACTTTGTAGCCCAGGATGGTCTCGAACTCACAAGGATCCTCCTGCCTCAGCCTCCTGAGTGCTAGGATTAAAGGTGTGTACCACCACACTCAGCTTTTATGTTTGTAAGATTGATCCTTGAGGTTAATTGAAGATGTGAGTTTCTAAGTTTAATTCTTGATGTTGACTAAAGCTATTCTTCAGTACTTTTCATTTCAACATGAAGATTTCATTTATCTATAGGCTTATAATACTAGGTAGTAATTTTTAACCACTTGCTATAATGAATAGCATGTAGTGGGCTTCCTGTATTGTCTTCTGGTATACATATGCTGAAAATCTATTTTGCATGTATCTTCAGAAGTGAAACTTGTGTGTATCCTCAAAGGATATATATATTCCTATTCGACAAAGTAATCAAATTATTTTCCAAAGTCGTTATACTAATTTGCACTCAGCCTCGATGAGTAAAGAACCCACTGTCTCCATCCTGTCTGACACTTGAATACTGTCAGACTTCTTAATTTTGCCAATCAATGGATATAAAATGTTCCTTCATCTCCATTTCCTTAGTGCTAGTGCTGTGGAACTCCTTTTCATGCTTGCCAGCCATATGTTCCCTCCTCCATGAACTGCCTCTACATATCTTTTGCCCAATTTTCTAATGAGCTGTTTACATTTATCTTATTGTTGGTCTTTACATATTTTTAAAAATTCTAACTCTCAGTTACATAATTTGTAAATAACTTCTTTCAGCTTATCGCTTGTCGTTAGAGTTTACTAAATCTTTTGATGAGTAGACTTTCTTATTTGGATGCAGTTCAATTTATTAATTTTTTATGGTATGATTAATGCTGTGTGCATCTTAAGATTGACTTTTTTCTGCTCTGAAAAATAATCATCTATATCCTCAAGTTTCACTGAGAATTTACTGTGAATAAGTTATATTAAAAGCTCCTTTCTACTGACAAATTACTTCTTTTTTTGGTTTGTCTTCCATTAGTTCATTGATTTAGGGATTTTCTACTACTTTTTGTTAACTTCTTAAAGCAGTTAATTTCCAAACTTTCTTCTTTTATAATGCCATCATTTTAAGGTATATGTTTTTTAAAGCACTATTTTTTGCTGTATTTCAGATATTTTAATATGTAATGTTTTCATTACCATTTAATTTTAATACATTTTTGTTTGCCAGCATGATTTTTTTCCCTCTAGCCTCTTACTTAGAGGCTTTAGAAATCCTCTAAATATACAGCAGTGGTCTCTTTAATCTTATTATTGTCTCCCAGATTAGTTGGACAGCATTAGATCATGGTCTGAGTCTTATTCTCTAAAATTTATTGCAATTTCCTTTATAGCCACATTCATCATCAATTTTTGAAAATGTTCTATGATTATTGAGAATATTCTCTAATTTTCGGTTGCAGAATTCTTATCAATCCCTTAGATCCAGCCTATTAGTTTTGCTACTCAACTCTTACTTTTGCCGATTTCTTATCCATCTCACCTATCCATATTGAGAAAGATATTGGCGAGGATATATTTCTGTTGTTCTCTCTGTATAGCCTGAGAACAAGCTTTAAAAACTAAATTCCAATCTTAAAGCACAGACTGAAATCCAGGGAACTTTGTGCTGCTGTGATGAAGTAACTAGTCATCTTTTACTGTTTCGGGTGTAAGAAAGCCAGCAGTCAAATTCCAATTTTGATCCAAGGGTTCCCAAAATACAACATCACTTGAATTCTCAACTGTGTCAGGTGTCATTAGGATGTTAATTGAGATAAGTGAGTGAGAGAGAGAGGAAGATCAGATATCATTTGGGTTGAGATAGACTATAAAGATGGGTTCAGAAAACTCAGAGGTCTAAATCTGTTCCTTATCAGTCACCCTTGGGTATTTTCCCAAAGGGCTAGATGCTGTCATGGTCTGCTACCATCAGTTCACTGCTTACACTCCTTGCTTCTGAGGCTCTGCATTGCACCGTACTGTGAGCCACTCACTGAGACCACCACGCTAGTTCTCTCAAGTACAAGATGCACTGTGTTGCTGGAGCTCTGAGGCTGTGTGTGTGTGGGGGGGGGTGTGCTGCCCTCCAGTCATCTCCCTTGATTGCTCAGGAGAGGAATCCAATCATCAGCACAGCTTGCAGTGTGCTTACCTAAAACACAGCATCCCCAGCCTCCCTGCAGAGCTCAGTGCCACATGCAACTAAATCCTGGTCAGTAAGACTTCAGTGGTTTATATAAGGATCTAGGGAAACCTCTTGGGAAACTGAATTCTCTGAGAGAGGGATGTTTTTCAAAAAAAAGAAACCCTTCTTTCCTGTTACTTTACAGTCATAAAAGCTAGAGCACCAGCTACCACCTTGGTTTATGAGATTGAGGTTGAAACATGGTAGAGGCAGGAAGATAGACAGATCCTGGGTTCTTGTTCATGCGGTTTGTTTTTGTCCAATCCTGGGCCTCTGTCTTTAGGGCCCTGTTACGTGAAAAAAATGAGGGACCTTCTATCTGGGTAAGCAACGTGATTGTGATTTTCTGTTGCTGTAGTTCAATCTAACACTAATGTATATGCCAGCTAGGGTGATCCTATTAAAAGTCATGTACAAGCAAAGAGAGGAAGGAGAGCTGGTCAAAGGCATGGGCCGTTTCAGGAGAACTGCTTCTTCTACATTGCATTCTTTGTGAAATGAGAGTTAAGAAGCTCCGGGGAAACATTTTTCACTCAGCTTCACTTATCTTTCCAAAAAAGCACAATATGAAACACATTCACAGGGATTTGTTTGAACAAAAATGAGATCTACAAGCAGCTAGTGAAGACTGAGAATCATTTCATGAAAGGAGAACTGACGAGGGGGAGGAAAATAGCGATACTAACAAACACATGTAATGCAGAGAAGTTTGTTTTGTTTTGAAGCACTGTGTGGTTGTAAAGAAATAATTAAATGGTATGTACAAAGAATCTCCTAAATACCAATTTAAAAGGTGGTTATTACCTAACATGCTTCCTTACTTATAGAGAAAACAAGAAAGAAAACAATTAGCTTCTTCTAGTTCTTAAATGTTATACCTTCTGCAAATACCAGCTGGGGGTCTTTGCCCTGCACTGATAAGCAGATGGGGGTGTTTTTACTCACCGTAGCATTTTCAAACAGAAACCACTCAGGGATGGCAATATAATGATTGGGAACTTTCCTGGGGACGTTCTGCCGATCCTCTGCCTCCCAGAGTAGCGTGTTTAAATCAGGAAAGTTGTTGTTGATGTCGATTCCATTATGGGTCCAGCGTCCTAGGGACCAGCCTCCCAGCTCTGAGCCCTGAAACATGATTCAGAGGCTGAAGAACCAAAGACTTCAGGAAAACACAGACTCCCCATCATATAAGATGCACCTATGTTCGTCTCCCCCTGACTGTGTCTCTAAGTCTCCAGACACCCATTGACCCAAAGATGGCATCCGCAGGAGGACACTGAAGACCCTGTTAGTAATATATCTGGTGGATGACTGACAGTACAGCCAAATCACTCCCAAGAGTGCACGCAGAGAGCTACTCCTTCCTCATTACAGTGCTCAAAGGCATTAAATTCCTATGCTGTTCAGCGGAAGCTCTGAGTGATAAGCGACCTAAGACTTCACCATGGCAGCCACAGTACAGTACTGATGTAGTATAATGCATTTTCCCTGTCCTGTCCATGATTAGCTATTTAGCATCATAAATCTCTAACCATTTGCACCAGTAAACCCAACTGAAATTCTGTATAATAAAGCTTGCATTTAATAGGTACTATTGTTTTAAATAAAGTTGGCCATTTTATTCATAGATATGGTAATATATCATGACGGTAGTACAACATGATATAATACTAACTATACTCAATACATAATTATATACGTATGCATATTTTATACATACCTATGACCTATACAAAGCCTGTCTCTCAATTACAACATGAGATACAAAATAGTATCTTTGAATAATAAAAACAGCTATTCTTTGATGATTGATGAGATCATTATGGTAATAACGAGCCAGGCATGGTGGCACACACCTACAGTAATCCCAGCTATTGAAAAATCTGACCAGGAGAATCACAAGTTTAGGCCAGCCTGGGAAGCTTCAGAACATTCTGTCTCAACACAAAAATAATGTAGTTCAGAGCTCTCTGGGTTCAGTCCCCAGGGACCTCTCTAAAAAGGTAGTAACCAATGTTGGCATGTGCCGTAAGTGCTCAATCAGCACAAGGTGTTACTGTAATCTTCTACTGTCATTGCATATATGTCAGTATTACTGTTCATGCTCACTC
This sequence comes from Dasyprocta punctata, assembly GCA_004363535.1. Taxonomy (NCBI): domain Eukaryota; kingdom Metazoa; phylum Chordata; class Mammalia; order Rodentia; family Dasyproctidae; genus Dasyprocta; species Dasyprocta punctata. Next base: position 87,220 of record RJWM01003818.1, read on the forward strand.
TTTCCAGCTGGCGAGCATGTCCCCATCTCAAGGTCACCATAAGCCTCAATTTCTGCACTGCATGCCTCACAAACTGCACAGCTTCCCCAACTCAGCAGAGAGACACTGAAAAAGAAGGCTCGGAAGTTGGGATCCCAGACCGTGGAGCTGAGCACACTTGGTTGGGGCCTTGCTGCTGCCCTGGGTGAGCACAGGCGTCCTTACCCCTTCATAGGCCTTCTCATATCCATCAGGGTTCAGGGAGGGCAGGATGTGGATCCGCGTCTCCTCCACCAGCCAGACGATGCGCGAATTCCGGGCCAAGTACTCCTGGCATAGGAACTGCAGCAGCAGCAGCAGCAGCTCACGGCCTAGCACCTCATTGCCATGTGCTCCGGCAATGTAGTGAAACTCAGGCTCCCCTGGACAGAAACAGGCAGGGCAGCACAGCTGGCTTACGGCTACAGGGTGCCAGTCACAGTCAGTCTCCAGATGACTTACCATTATACCCTATTTGTTCTTTCAGACTGTCCCAAATTATATCAGGACAATTTTTTGTCTTCCCAAATAGTCAGGCATGTAAATAAAGGCACAGAAAAACTTCAGATGAAATTAGCCATAGGGTAATCATGCCCATTATTTAGCAAGAATAGAGCAACACAGTGTTTAGGATATTTCTCTCTCTCTTTCTCTCTCTCTCTTTCTCTTTTTTCTCTCTCTCTCCCCTCCCTCTGCCACCCTCTCTTCCTGTCTCTCTGTCTCTCCTCTCCCCCTCTCTCTGTCTCTCTCTCTCCCTCTCTCTCCCTGTCTCACTCCCTCTCATTCTCTGCTACTGGGTATAGAACAACCCAAGGCCTTGAATGTGCTAGGCAAACTACCACTGAGCTACATCCCCAGGCCTGCATTTGTTTTTCTTAGAGAAATACCCTACAAAGTCTTAGAATAACACAAAGATGAATGAACACAAGCAGAAAATAGTGCCACAGGCAGGTCAGCAGGGGCACGCTTTGGTAAAAGGGGTGGAACGTTTCCTCTTTCAAAGTTCAGCTTCTGAACTATGAGGGGCACTACGGTTTAAGGTACTGCATGGGTCCCTTCAAAATTCAAATGCTAGAATGCAGGCCCCTGTGACAGTGTCAAGAGGTGGTACCTTTGGGAGTAACTAAGGATTACTGCCCTTATCAAAGGGCTCAAGGACACTACCCAAGTCTTCTTACCCTTCTACTTTCCACCATGTGAGGACACTGCAAAAGGAAGCCATAAGAGAAACTGGCCCTCAGCAGACACTGAATCTGCTGGCACCTTGACCTTTCACTTCCCAACATCCAGAACTGTGAGAAATAAATTTCTGTTGTTTCTAAATGACCCAGTTTCAGACATTTTGTTACAGCAACTGAGCAGACACAGATATGGGCTTTATGCGCTGGGCATGGGCTAACATCACTTCTTCCCTTTTGGACCAAGTTGCTGCTTATGAGGAGAAGTGACCTTATCCAAAGAGAAGGTCTTTGTCCCTTGAAAGAGATTCCTGAGAGAACATCTGAGACATGGAGAAACGCTTAAATTGGGTGGATCAGAGAAATCTTTGCAACTAAATTTCAGCGGATTTCTGAGGAGCTCCCAGATTTATAAAAACAAAACAAAACCACAAAAAACAGAGAGAAAACCCAGCCTTCTGGAGGTCAGAATGGGAAGGCATTGAAGGGGAATTGGTGGAAAACAAGAAATGCTTGAAGACAGGGCTGGCTTTTTAAAAAAATGAGTAAGTTATAGGAAACCACCATCCAAGATCAGAGTCCAGAATTTCTTCCTGGAAGTAAATTCTGTCCCAGCTGTTCCTAGCTACTGTCTTCTTTGGTGACTGTGAATGACCTCAGAAGCAAATATGGTCCTTTGGAGAAAAGAAGAGTATTTCTAGTTTAAATACTCCAGCAGCTCTTGTCATAAGACGAAAAGTTCATAGCCACTAAACCTGTCTGTCTACAGAATCTGTCTACAGAATCTGTCTACATGAGATGGTTGTTTTATGAACAATTCAGGTCCTGTTTCATGAAATGTTCCCACACATGGGGAAATCCATCTCTCAGCTTCATCAGGGAGAAGCCCTCCTTACCGACTTCATGCTCTCCAGGGTGGTCAGAGATCTCTACAGCATACAGCTTCAAGCCCTGGTGGCTTTTTCCAATATTGTAAATTCTGGTGATATTGGGGCACATTTCGTTCACAATCTTCATCAGCTGAAAAAAGCAAATGAAAAGTTTTAAGTAATTTTACAGAGCTTCCAAGAGGACAGCCATTTCCTACCCCCTTCCATGGGCCCCAAAGGTCACCTTTTAGTCTAATCCCTCACATGGTGCCTCTCTGTCCAGAATGCCCTCCCTGCGCCCCTTCCCTGAGATTATGTCCACCTTCTCTGCCAATGCCCTCCCTGTCTCATCTCCCCTAAAGAGAAACTCTTGGCTATTGCCTGCTCCCAGCCCTCCACTCTCAGCACCGCTTGCTTGTGATTATCACCTCCAAATTCTTGTGTTCCCCAAATCTACATGTAAAACCTAATCACCAATGCAATAGTACTAAGTAGTGAAACCATTAGAAAGTGATTAGGTTACCAGGTGGAGCCTTATAATTGGGAATGGTATCTTTATAAAAGAAACCCCAAGGAACTTGTTTCTCCCTCCCACCACCTGAGAACACGGTGAGAAGACTCCATCTGTGAACTACACAGCGAGCTCTCCCCAGACACCAAAACTGCCAGAGCCTTAATCTTGGACTTACAGTCTCCAGAACTGCATGCAATACATTTCTGTTGTTGAGAAGCCACTTAGCTTATGGTATTTTTGTTACAGCAGTTCAAACAGACTAAGATGTCTTAGTTTGGTTGTGTGTTTTACCACCCTAGGAGCGGTTTTGGCCTGTCCTGGTTGTGGTGACTGCCTCCCTGGGCTACAGTTATCACCCTCCTGGCTGTGGTTGTCACCTCCCTTGGTAGTGGTCATTTCACTGGGTTTTCCTGCTTTCTTAAATATTTTAATAAATATTGCTTACTAATCATTTCCTGAATGTTGATTTTTTTCAGATTTTAATGAGCCGTGGAGGCTGACAGGGAGGAGGCTGAAGGGAGAAACACCACAGCTGCCCTGCTGCAGCAGGCAGTGCAGCTATAGATGGGAGGCATGTGATGACCCACTTCATGGCTGCCGAGTAAGGACAACACATGGTGACCATGGTAACAGGCATTATGGGTTAAACAGTGGACAAAGCAGGCTGCAGCACAGGAGTGAAATGCTGTCCATAGGAGCTGCTTTCTGGATTTGGCTTTTACAGTCAGCTAGTCAGACTGACAGCTTTGGTCAGGAAAAATGACAAAAGCTGCCAGAAAAGATAACAAGGGCTCTCCTAACCCCACAAGAACAAGCTACCCTTCAGGGCAGAGGACCAGGGACGCCCTCTCCCCAGAGGTTGCCTCACCTGACGTGGCTGAACAAGTACCTGTGCATTAGCTCTTAAGTAGCTTGATTTGCTGTGTTAAACTTTTTTTTTTAGCAATTCCCAAGTGCAAGATGACCTGATTCAAAGGACATTATGTATTCACTCAATGTTTATTGATGGGCCTGTTCTTTGCTAGGCATCTAATGAGGCCCCACACATATGGTGGAGGGGGAAAGTCTTCATGGGAGCATTTCACACCCACACCTTAAAAGGCGGGATGTTCACGTGCTGAGGGGGCAGAGAGAAAGGACACCCCAGTCAGGGATGTGGGAGGGCAGATACTCATTAGGGAGGGAGGGTTTTGCCCTGTTTAAAGACGAGCTAGAGCTCCTCAGAGGGAATAGAGGAAGGGCACCCTCTCATGAGGGATGGCACAGGCATGTATGTGCTTAGACCATCTTCCAAAACGCTCCTGATCAGCCAAATTATCCATAAAATGTCTTTGCAAACTGTAAATAAATGAATCTGCTGCAAATTTAAGATGGGATAAAATCTATTACAACTGGAAAATTGGTATTATGCAAAATTTATGACACAGTGTAGATGAAACACTGTGTGCTTCATTTACCTTTCATAACACAACATTTTATAATAACCAGGCAGAGTGGGTTTAAGAAGCAGCTCTACAGAGGTGGGAAGATTTATCATGGTTATCGTTTGGCTTTTATGACACATCTACGAGAAGTGACAAGCATGGTCACAAATTCAGGGTCTAATTCTCTCAGTTACAGGGTCAAAAAATAAGCTTCACTTTACAATAGCTCACTTTGTGTCACAATATGTAGGTGACAGAAGACTGACTACCAAGGATGCTTCTTTGTGAGACAGTCGATACAGATGCCCACCATACAGGGAGAAATGGCACACAATGAAAATGCAGTTTCTATGCTCATCATGAGAAGCGATAAATAGTCCAAGGGGGTACTGGGGCCACAACCAGTCAGTGCCACAATTGAATAAATGATATGACCACAACGTCACTAATAACATTAACAAGCACAGTATGAATGTATTATATTCTCTGTTGAATCTCCCCATCATGACCACAAGGTAAGAAGATATTGTAGAAGCAATGTCCCCATTTGACAGACATAGAGACTGAAGTTCAGGCAGACACTGAATGATTTGCTACCTAGCTAGTACAGAGAGAGCCAGAACTCTGAGTTCATAGGGCTCTTCCAGCCACCCTGACTGCCCAGGAAGGTGCAGTAAAGCAATGAGAGCTGACACATCTCACTGTTTATCTTGTCTGTTCCACACTGGGACCACTCTGAAAAATGGCCACAGCACACTCACTATATTCTGTGAGGCACCATGTACTAGTCCCTGCAGGTGCATGATCATTCTCAGCACCCAGCACCTAGTGGGTCCTGATTAGCAAATTAATCCACTGACTTGTGTTCAGATCAATGACTAGTTCTGCAGTCACAAGGACCATGTGGTTCATCACTAATGAGGCAACAAATGCAAGCTTTCAGCACAGGCCTGGCTATGCTTACTTACCATCCTTTCAACTAGCTGCAGGAACAACATGCTGTCAGTACTAGAGATCCTGGAAGACCATCATCTTCTCTCAGAATGCATGCTTATCCACAGGTATGAGAAGTCTCTTGGGCGTAAGGCATCAAATCCACCTCCTTATACTCTTCTCACATTATAGTATTTTCACACCACCTGCACTTTCCCTCTATAGATGCAGTGCTGACTATTAAATAAACTATGTGCCATTATACTATGGTATCCAAAGCATCTTTTCCTCATGAGAATACAGACATCTGAAGAATCTTCTTTAGGAAAGTCCTTTACAGTTTTCTCTGCACAGTAGCATTCTAAATGCCAGGAAGCACTTTTCCAATGGCATTAGCACCATGCAAGATGTGGGTGGTGATCCACCCTGACTTTCCCAGCAAAAAACACAGGAACATCACTAGGAACAAATCCCTCCATTGGAATGAAGCTCCTATTTATAAGACAGTGCGATTGCTTACTCTTGAAAACAGTCAAGTGTTCCTTGTTGAATCTGGCTTTCTGTCTTTGTGGTAAATGTACAGTCTTGATAGTTATAAGAGAGAGCAAGGGAGTAGTTTCCATCATGGCTTACAGCATGTGTTCTCAACAGAGGTGAGGCAATTGACTCTTCAGGTCTAAAATAAACCTTTGATATTACAACACTTTGTGGCCTGACAAAGCTCAAATCTACCTGAAAAAATTTATTTCTTACAGTTGATATAATGGAGGAAAGAATGATTAAGGAAAAAATGTCTAACAAGTTTTCCTAGAGAGGCAATATGACAAAAGGTTAAAGGACGGCACCATAGAGAGTCCCAGGGTTTGCAAGATTTGTTTCTTCAACTCTGCAAAGCAAATACATTTTTTCCATTCTGGTTTCTATTGTATTCTAGGCCCCCCTGTTTCTCTCCTTTAACAAAGGAAAGGGAATAACAAGCCTCTTTTCTAGTACTCCATTTTCTAGCAATATATCAGAAGGAAATTATTCATAAAGAATGGTATATTTATACACAGGCTGTGGCATATTTTCTACTTGTCATATTCATTAAAAGTTGGAAGAGCTTCAGAGCAGGAAAAAAGCTGAAACACTATGATGCCTCCACTCCTCAGACCATACTTCAGCACCCAAATTACAATTATGAAGCCAGCAGGGGAAATGCTAATAATCCAATGTGAACTGAGAAATGCAGAGAAAGATGTGATGATCTTCTGATTAAAATCATATGATTCTGTGAACACAGAAGGACAAAGACTAGAGAGAAATGAGGTACTAGGGTATGAATGTTTAAATCCCCCCAAAGTCATATACTGGAACCTGAGGCTCAAAGCCACAGTATATAGGGGTGGGGCCTTTAGGAGGTGATTAAATCACAAAGGTTCTGCTCTTATGAATGGAATTAGTGTTTGTATGAAGGAACTCAAGGGAATTAGCTGAGTAGCGACAAGGCACCATCTTGAAAGCAGACAGTCACCCTCACCAGATACAGAATATGCTGACACTTTGACCTTGGACATCCAGTCTCCAGCATTATGAGAAATAAACTTCTATTGTTTATAAATTGCACGGCCTCTGGTATTTTGTTACCACAGTAGGAACAGACTGAAATGAGTGGAAAATGAAAAGCGATCCTTCAGTACAGAGGGTTTATGGAGGATTTATCAGGCTTTTGGCTTGTATTTGATGTTGATACAACATTTGTCCAGTGAATGAAAATGTCTTTTAAAAAAAGAAAGGTGGCAGAAGAGAAAAAAGTTTTCTCTTCTATCCTCTTTTCTCCTTTGCCCAATGGTAAAGGAATCCCAGAGGGTGAGAGGAGAGAGGAAAACACAGTAAGAAGACCTTGCTACACTCTGCTGTGCCCTGGCTTCCTCTCACCACACTCCGCCCCCAGGGTTAGGCTGAGCATGGAGCAAGTGGGCAGGCTGGACTGCCGCCCCAACAGCCTGACGTCCTTGGCCATCCTCAGCTGCCCTGGAAATCCATAACACTAGCCAGCTGCCTTACAACGCATGTTTCATTACTTCACTTTTGTCTGCCTGCATCACACTGTTTCAGAGCCAACCAACCAGTATTTCTTGGGCATTTGGAATGGGCAACACTGTACCCCAAACCAAAGTCTAGTGAGACATTTTCTTCAAATCCATTTCTTTGTTTCTTGGGTAAGGTACCTCATTCCCCCATAGGAGCATACCAGACCCTTTTCTCTCCCCAGCTTATTCCAACAGATCACTTAGGACTTGTCAGTGACCTCAGAAACACCTCCTCACTTATACTCTGGGCTCCGGAGGTCCTGGTATTACTCACTAATCTCTCCATAGAGAGAAGAAACACAGTTCATGAAAATAACTTCATAGACTCAGATTCAGGACCAACCTCCTTTCCTAGCAGACTGTCAGCTTCAGACATTGCACACCTACCTTTTCTCTTTGTGCTCTCTCTGCCTGGAGTCCCTTCCTTCTGTTGCTGGCTCCCAAAGCCTGGCCACACACCCTGAACAATAGCTGTTCCTACCTACAACCATGGCCCTTTTCAGCTATGGGTAATCATACCAAAGGCTTCCCCTCCCATCCATCTTGCCCAGACTGACCTCAAATATATGTGTTGATCAATCACATATTATTGATTTTGAGAAACTGACAGGTTCTCTGTCCTTACTATCTCAAATGAAGAAGCAGAAAATGTATATATGTAAACAAGCAATCAAGCAATTACAAATTGTAGTGCATGCTCTGGAGACCTTCAGCATTCCCTTGGTACAGTTCTCTCACTCTTCATCACAGTATCAAAGTTTGGATAACCTTCCCCTTCCCCTCTCCTTGCCTGCCTCATCCCAGCCATTGCATCTTCCCTCTGCCTGGCTCAGAGCCTTATATGTCAGTGCTTGAAAGAGATCTACTGTACAGTGGAGTCAGGCACATTTTCAGCACTGTCCTCTTATAATGTCATAAGTTTTGTTGTTTTCTCATTTCCTGCTGCTGTTTCTTATTGTTTTTCATTCGTTGAAAAGTCTCTTTCAATAGTAGGATAAGCTAACCATTTTTTTTCCTGCAGTACTAAGATTGCTACAGTAACCTGGGAGACTCCATATGGAGAAATTGCTAAAAATGTTGTTTGTCTTTTTTTCCCATTCTCAGGAGCCAGAAATCCAAATGGCAAATCACTTCTGGCTTGAACACTCATCAGTACTGACAGATGACTCTCTAGGTGGTTTCCCGTTAAGTGCTCCTGGGCAGTGGGACCTCAGAGGACTCAGTCAGGCTGCCCTGACATGGCTTTGTTGATAATCCTAAGTGTTCTTAGCTTTGGTTTCCCCAAGTAATGGTGATCAGAGTTCCCTCGTGTGATAACGCATGCTCCACCAGCTTTCCTTGTACATAGGAACCCTAGTTCTCTACAAAGGGCAACTATTTAAAGATACCACTACCTAGACTCTCTCTGTGCAATCAGGTCACTGTAAATGCACCTAGATTTATTGCTCTTGACATTAATTGTGCCAAGTTGATATCAGTCTCATTTCTGGACACTGTAAAATGTCCTGAGATGTCCAATGAGCAAGTTAGTTATCCACCAGTGCCTCTAAAGATGGAGCTGGAAACAGTTATATAAATACTCTGAGAATGTGGAGCAGCAGGCATGAGTTACAGACCTCAAGTCCAAGCACATTATCTCAGTTTCTTAAGAATAAGACAGCAAGGGGAGTTTGTTAGCACATCTCACCTCCAAGTCTGTGCTGACAGGTGTCTGGAAGCTGTGTGTGTGTACATCAAGTTAAATGACATTGAGACAACCCAGGCATGTTCATTCCATGGGACTACAGTTTGGAACTCAGAAAATCTCCTGCATCTGTCCTGGATATCTGGTTCTTTGCCTTGGCACCTATGAGCCTTTCCTTTGAGCCATATTCCTTTGCCATTGGTGATTCCTTGTTCTCTAAGGACATCTCTGCTTTTTCTGTCTCTTCAAATAGATTCTCAAGTTTCTAAGGATTTCTCATTTGCCACACATCCTCTAGTACATGCTGGGGGTGGACATAGAACAGGATTTCAGGGGCAATGAACTCAGCACAGTGGCGGCCCTTTCCACTTGTTCTAATCACAGCGGCCTCTTCCCCTTCTGCTGCCAGCATGCACAGGCCACTAGGTCTGAGAATTACTCAGTCTCTGTGATTAAACCTGGTGAATATCTCCTCTGGTTTCTTTCTTCCAACTGTACTCAGAACCAAAGAAGTTGTAAACCTGGCTGTCCAGTAAAGGTAAAAGGAGAGCTTTTCAAAATGCAACTTCTCAGGCCCTCCTCCTAAAGATTCTGCCTTATTTATGGGTTTACGTTTAGGTGCTTTTTACAAATTCCCCCAGGTGATTCTCATAGGCAACCATATCAAAGACTGAGAACCTGAATATGAAGAGTGGCGCTGTATAGTATACTGCTGGCTCCGTTTCCCCATCTATGAGAAAGGATAACCACAGTCCCTACTCTCCCAGTTGTGAGGAGGACTGAGGATGTCAGTGGGGGATGATGGCTGAGTTCAGTGTGTTATCCTAGATACCTTTTCTCCTTCAACTCCACACACAGCCAACACCCTTCCATTAGCGATCTCATTCAGACATGCGCTGGTTTTAGGAACTGGAGTATTAAGTAAAAAGTCTGGATTTGAATTCTGTTTCAACCATTTGCTAGCTGGGAGACTTGCTCTGGACACCAAAACTCCAGTGAAGCAGCATCAGCCTTGAAACTCAAATTTCTGTTTCTCATACATCACCCTAATTTCTTAAAAACAGGTACATATCAAACGCTTATTGGCACATGTCCTGTTGCTCTTTTGCAAACTCCTGACACGAGTCATCATGCTCTGGGCCTTACCTGGCGCATTTCCTTATAATTGTGGTGCTTAAAGTCCAGGTCATCAGTAGTGGTCATTTCATTCCGTCGGTGATAATAGTTGTTAGGATCTGGGAACAGAAAGATGATTTTTAATTGATTCACATCATTATGCTACTTGTGGTATCTCTGTTAGGGGCCTGATTCATGTAGGGACTGTGGGAACAGCAAAACATTTCCAACCCAGCCCAATCTCTAGGTTCTAACATAGCTTGGAGGTGAGAGAACTAACCCACGGGAAGCAATGTAGAAGTCAGAACTGCCCAGTGGTTAAGAGTGTGGAGCCAGAATACCTGTGTTCAAGTCTCCACTCTTCTACCTGTGTGCTGTAAGACCTCGGGCAAGTCACTTAAGCAATCTTGGTCTTAGTTTTCAACCTGTACAATGGAAAAAGCATGGCACCTTCCTCGCAGGTTTATGGTTAGCAGTAGATGAAATAACCTATGTACCTGGCTAACTGTCAGCACTAAACAAGAAAATATATAAATACTAAAACAGCATGCATGTGCACAAAGACTTTAGGAAGTGTATGGACATTACTAGTTTCATACCAAGGATGCATTTCCTTTCATCCTTTCCAAGAGAAGCGCCATGCTTGGGAATTCTCACTAGGGTATTTTCAACCCCCAGTTCCAGAGCCAGGCCAACCAGAGCTCAGCACCCTCTGGCTGTTCTATCTGCTCTAGGCTGAAGGTAAGCACTTTGGCACAGAGAAGCAGAGAGTGAAAATGTCTCAAAAGTGGTGTAAAATGTGTGCCTTATTTCAGTGGCAACTGACCACAAGAGGAAGCAACCTCAGGACAACCAGAGTGACATGGATGACCACGAGCAAAGAAAGACAGAATGCAGGTATCATCAAAAGCTATTGATCAACCAGCCCTACTGCCCAGTCATATGAGAGAAAAAAACCCATAACAGTGAAACCAGTAGAGTTCTTGCCATGGGAGCTAAGCATGCCAGCAGGTGTAATCATAGTGTATTAGCAGAGGTGACCCCTGAGGACTAGAGCTTGTGGGCTAGGGACAACATGACTGATCTTCATTTGATTCCCCTCCATTTAAACAGATCTTTTCCTTTTAATTCCTGTAAACCCATATTGTTTATATTATTTCAGCACAAAGAACACAGAGAAGAGAGCATGGAGGAGAAAGAGAAGGGAGACTAGGAGGAAGGGCCTCTCGGTCAGCAATGACATCCTTCTCATCTGACAAAGAGTGGCAATGAGTCTTACAGGCCCTGCCAGGCTGGTGATATCTCCAACTGGAGAATGTGGCCAAATACTCTGCAGAGCTCCCCAGCATGGAACCCACTGAGATTTGGGAAGGAGCCTTAAACCTCAGGGACTGTGAACAACGCAGGCACCAAAGGAGCCTCTGCTTGAACCAGTGGCTTGAAAAGCCATTCTGGAGGCAGAGGCAATGGTAGGCAGTGGAAAGACCAACACTTGTTCCTTAAGATGTCTAGGGTAGCAAGCTCCATCCGTGACACTACATGTGGTCCCCAGACAAGCAGCAATAAGTAGCTGTTTTCTAGACCCATCACAGACCTCCCAAATCAGAGTCCAAATTTTAACAGAATTCCAGCTGACTCTACAGTCAAAGTTAGAGAAGCACAGTGTGAAAGTACTGAGCACACGGCCAGCAGGCAGGAGGCATCGGTACATGCTCCACCCATCTGCCATCCACCAAGGGAAACAGAGAGTGTTCTTAAAGACAGGCTTTGCCTTGGAGAACTGGGGCTACTTGTATGCAGAATCATAGATGGATCCAAACACTGAAGGTACAGTATTTTAATCTTTACAAAAAGGTTTCCAGTAATACTACTAGAAGTAAATAATCAGTGGAAAGGGAGTAATTTGTGAGAGCAAACTGGCATTTTGTCTTGGCAAGAAAGCAAGCCATCCAGGCTCAAATACCAGTTATTTCTCAAGCACCTTCCTTGGGGAGTGGGCTGACCACGCCTCTGGCAAGCTGCCTTTCCTTTGATTTCTGGACCTGAAGGTTTCAAAGCAAAGGGAAAGAATACTTTTCACATTCTTCACACTGAACTTACCCACATGCTGTTTTCTATTCAACACTCCACCCCCAACCTCAGGGACCTCTTTCCAAAGGACTTGAAAGCCCCTTTTGTTTTCTGAACACAAATTTTGCCTTCAAGGTTATGAAGAAGGATTGATGGAAAACTCAGAGCCCCAAATATAATAGGGCTCTATGTTTGGAGATATTCTTCCTTTCTTAAGACTAATCAGTTTGCTGAAAGGCTTGGGTGCAAGCTCCAGAACTGTCTCAAAACCACAGGTACTTTTCACAACTTTCAACCTCCTCGTTTTGAATAGATTACTTGTCCATTTATTCTGACTGGACAAGGTTTTATTGAGAATCTACTAGGAGACATCGCTTAGGTCAAGAGATGAGGACCAAGCCCAAAGCATGACTTCATCATGCAAGCTCCCTCCCTGCCTCCTTCTGAGGACAAAAGAATCCCTTTCTCTTATGGGGAATCTACACCAAGGGATTCAGTGGAGCTTCCTTGCTGGACATGTAGGAATCAGTATTAGGCTTAGGGCCAGCCAGTGAAAACACTCACTCTAGTCACCACCACTGACTCAGAGGTGACCCCAGGCCCACTCTGGACCATCAGATGTCTCTTCTGCCACAGCTGTAGATGAAGAGTCTTTAATCTGTGAAGTTCCTTGGAGGAGAAAATGCGAATAAGTCTGGGGTGTGAGCAGCCCACCTGCCAGTCTGCAAGGGAATGAAAGAGGCGGCCGGATCCCTACCCTAACAAGGAGGCCCTGGGATATTAGACTTACCTTTGACTGAAGCCAAACTCAGACCCACCCTTGGGATTTTCATTTAGGCCAGCATAAGTTTTTTTTGTTTTTGTTTTTGTTTTTTTCCTTAAGCTACTTTGAGGAGGACTTCTGACATTTAAAACAGAGGCCCTGACAGACTCAGGCTGTGAGTCTTTATTAGCACAGATGGAGCTTTGCAAACCAACCTCCTGCCTGCTTCCATGGGGTTAGGTTTTTTTCCTTGTACTTCAGAAAGTACAAAAGGTTTATTTAAAAACAAACAACGTTGGCAGATCCTATCATAAAATAAAAACATTAAATCAATCCTATTGTCAGAATTTTTTTTCAGTTGCAAGTAACTAGTACAAGAGTAACTAGTATAAGGAGGAATTTTATGGACTCATGCAAATGTCAAATTTAGACGTTTGTCTCAGGGATTTCAAAACTGTCTTCTGGTGGGTCTACCCACCTACGTACCCCTTTCCCTATCTATCAATGCTTCGGATTCTTGTCTCTTACTGCAGACATGTTTCCTTCTTTTGGCAGAGGGAATAAGTTTTAAACATCTGATATACTGAAAACCAGCTGAGTCCTTGGGAACAACTTAGTTATGGGGATAGACAAACACCAGATGCAGTGCCTAAAACTATCTTTCTAGCCTTATTCCTTTGACTAAACTACACAAGTTTTCAGCTTCAGTCAAGCTAGTCAAGCCTGATTCTCCTGTCTGAGCACACCATTTTTGACATGTGATCTAACCAGAGAGTGACCACCTTGTGCTTTTTATACATAACTATCCTGGTTTTTGAACTGGAAGCCCCCTTGATCTAGGCAGTTTGGGATGGGTGGTGACACTCTCCAAACAAAAAATTCTAAGAAGCAGATCCTCCTTTATATGACAGCTTAACTATACAGACTCTTGGCTTTGAGATCACATACATGCAGGTGTCTTCTGGTTAAATATATTGATCATTACTTAGTTTTTTGTTTGCTGACTTAATGACGACAATAAATAAGAGAGCAAACTCATGACATCATCTCTGGCTAGATATGACTGAGTATTTTTTGGGCACTCAATGTGAAGTGGCACAGAGAAAATGAGAGGGAGAAAGAGAGAGAGAGAGAGAGAGAGAGAGAGAGAGAGAGAGAGAGAGAGAGAAGGAAGAGGCCTTTAATGAGGAGGGCATGGGAGAGCTTCACAGGTAGGGGGTACAGGAGCTCTCAGTGAGAAAAAAGAAGTGTACTTACTTTTATCAGTTTTGGCTGCGGGAGGGGTTTGAGAGGTGGACAAAATGACATATTAACAGCTGATTGGAAGGAGCATCTGCCTGTGTAAAACAGGAGACAGAAAGATTTACTGGGGTCTGGGTGTGGAGGCTTGGGTGGTAGTGGAGTTTTGAGATTGGAGAGGGCTTGTGCCTGGGCAAAAAGGGAGCGGGAGGTTGATCTCTGGAATGACAAGGAGAACATAGAAGTTACTCTTGGAGAGCTAAATTGTTTCTCTGGGTTCTGGTACGAAGTTGGGCCAATATCATGTTACAGATAGCTAAGCCCCAGGCTAGCAGATTCTATCAATGACCTGCATCTGGCCAATGATCAGGAATTGATAAGGATGTGGCTTTAATCTTGAAGCAAAAGGCCTTCCCGAACTTCAATCCATTATCCATTGAATACATGCTTGTGGCTAGTGAGGCACCAGATGCTGGCTATATAAAGGTGAAAGATGCACATTTCAACTACAGGGGGCTCTCTCAGTGTCATGAAAAAGAAAACACACTCCCAAACTCTTGTATTCAAGTGAATAAAGGCTATGCTCCTCATCCTCTGGTTCAGGAAGGGGGATATATGAGAGGGAAGAGATGAGAGACAAGAGAGAAAACTTTAGGCATCTTCTCTGTGGCTTTGAACAGCTCCAACAGGAATCAACCACAGACTCGACAACAAGTAATTTGACATTCCCATGACATAGCTATGAGCTATGCTGGAGACCAGGAAAAAGTGAACAATGTCAGAAAGGGGACAGCCCAGGAACAGGAGATGCTGGAAAGTGAGCCTGGCAGGAATGCCCACCTCCTCACTTCAGTGCCAGACACAGTACCAGTCACAGCTTGGCGTCTGCTGCTACTGGTCAGTCATGTTCACATGTCCAGGGTGGTTTGTTCACTGTTGACCAAATCAAAAGAGGCCATATATTTTGGTAAAAAGGATTTATTCAAGGCTAGCTCTGAGGAGATGAAGGAGCCCATTAACTCCAGAACACCATCTCACCACATACAGCTAGGTAAGGGTCTTTTACTGTAAGGAAAGGGGGCCACAGAAAGATAATGCATGTGTCTACAATTATTTTATTGCTTCTAGCCATCTTCAGTCCATTCTCCCCTTTCTTGCGGAAAGAAAAGTAGGGCCAGTATCTGCATATTCTGTCACTGCTTTGGGGCTGAGGAGAGGAGGGAGTATTGGTTATGTGCTCAGCAAGACAAAGTTTGGAGAATTTATCTATAAAAATAAAAAAAGTCTAACTTTTAAAGTTTCATTTTCACTGATGGTTACATTCTGCATCCCAAACCAAGCACCAGCTCACTGCACAGGATGAGTCTTAAAAGGACAGATCAAAGCACACTACTGCAAACTCAAGGGGAATGTCAAGTTTGTTGTTTTGCTGTTTGCAGCTTTTTGGCAATGAGCTGGGTTGATGTGACTGGGTGCCCAGCGAGGAGGGAAGTGGATTTCTCTGCTGCAAAGGGGAGTCGACTCGCATCAAGGGTTTCCTTTGATAGGCTATATCTGAAAGGTAAATCCAGAGATACAGAGTGGAAAGGAAGAGACCAGGGAATGATCAAGAGGGTACCATGTGATTATCAATGGACTCAGCGTGTTTTGGGTGGTGATGGCGAAGTTTTGAAATAAGAGAGAGTTCATGCTTATACGACCTTGTGAATCACTGTACACTTTTTTGTTGTATCCTTTATTCTTTTCTTAACATATATTAATTGTATAAATTAGCAAGTTTTGATGTATTATTTTCATTTTATTTATTTATTTTTGAGAAAATGTCCCACTGTGTTGTCCAGGCTGGTCTCAAACTCCTGGGCTCAAGGAACTCTCGAAGCCTCAGACTCCTGAGTAGCTGGGACTTCAGGCCAGGTCACCATGTGCAGCTCAGCCTGAACACACACCTGGCATGAAGTGGTCTAATCCACCCTCCCTATAGCCACCCTGCCTCCACTTCATACCCTTCCCAATTTCTATTTATCACTTCCTATATTCACATTAATTGCACCTTTTAAAAGTTATGAATGTGAATTTAACCTCAATTTTTTTAAAGGAACCTCTAGCCTCCTCAAGCATGCTCCAAGTACTGAAGAGAATGCCAGGAGAACACTGCTATGGCAGATCCTTACTGCCCTGATGACAGCTTTGCCAAGGAAATTCCACACTGGCCTCTTGACCTCCATCTGCCTGGCCCAGACTCCTGAGCACAGGTGACTCCATGAATTGACCACAATGTTCCTCTTGCACAGAGCTGGTCCCTAATGACCAAAACTCTCATTTGTCCAGGTCCCATCCGACTTCTCTGATAACAAAACTGTCCCTGTGGAGCAAGGCCATGTGGACCTCAGACTTTGCAGATCTCCAAGCAGAGCCATCCCTGACACTGGGTCAACAAGGAGCATCACAACATTTGTGCTTACTACTTATGAATGCTCCATTTCATAACCCTTATCACACAGTCTCCCTACTGTGCAGCCTGCAGAACTCCAGCAAACACTCCAGCCCCCCACCACCCTGCTCTGTAGACAGCCACAGGGCTGGTTAGCTGTCTGCCAGGAAGAGTTGACAGCTGGTTTAACACATTCCCAATACAATTGACACTGGGGCAGTTGCACCAAGAAGGAAGACTTTAAGTTCATTTAAATTCAGAAAGGCAAGCCGCCTTCTGCCACAGAGAGGACAGGCTGCAGCCAATGGTTCTGATCCTTCTGAGCTGAGAAGGATCCCCAGGGGAGGCAGGTGCAGCTCTCCTCCTGCATGGTGAGAGCGGTACCTGCTGTCTTCTCTCAGACTCTTGGGAGGCACTGAACAGGTGCTTAGCAGTATTTGACGTAGGACTGAATGAGTACCTAATGAAGGGATGAATGGATATTCTAATCAAGCTATTTATGAAAAGTCACTTGTTAAAGATATTTTTTCCAGGGCTGAGAGACTTCTGAAGGAGCCACCTGATGCTATTACCCCCTCGCCATGCAGGACAGAGAATGGAGAAAAGAGTGGAGGAGTCGACAATGGAAGCCATAGCCTAAGTTCAGAGGATGTCACGAAACAGTGAGTGAGCATAAGCAGACCCTAAGACTGCCATAACACAGTAATGTAAACCAAGTGGCTCGCAACCAAAATGTATTCTCTCATAATTCTAAAGGTTAGAAGTTAAAATTCAAGACATCTATGAGAGTGTTCTCTACAGGTTCTAGGGAGAGGTCCTTCTTGTCTCATTTCAGATGTCACAGGTGCCTTTGGTCACCTGGACTCATGGCTGCATCACTCCTGTCTTGGCCTCCATCATCCCTGTATGTCTCCGTATCTCTGCTTTCCCTTCCCGCCCCAATCCCATATGACTTCATCTTAACTGATTACATTTAGACACATCCCATTTCTAAATAAGGTTCCATCTGAGGTTTCAGATGGACAGATTTTCTGGAGGACACTGTCCAAACTAGTGAAGTGAGTCATGCTAAGCCCTACACCATAGACCACTGGGAGAGGCTGACCACTACTATCTTTCTGAGCTGAGCTGCTTCTGCACAGGAGGAGGTGGGCTCCTTGGCATGGTAGTCAAACCCAGGCCTAGGATTTGATATGACAAAGGAAAGGAATCTTTGGTTCCCCAAGGCACCTGTCCTCTCAATCTCAAATACCAGACTCCTTCCCATGAAGGAAGACCTAAGATGGAGACTTTGGCATTTTCTTCGCTGGAAAAGTAGAGGTTAACCATAGCCATGGGACATATCCACATAGACAGGACAGAAAACAAAGTCAGAAAAGAGTTAATGAGGATGAGAAGTGAAACTCACCTACTATCCATAGGTTCTAGTGATGTAGGAATGGATCAGTTATAAGACAAAATGGCCAAACCAAGGGCAATAAAAGAGGGATAAAGGAGAAGGTGGAGAAAATAAAATTGTCTGAGAATGTACCCTGTGCTGGTTCTCTGCAAAATTGATCTTATTCAGTCTTCACAATGTCCATGCGTTAGGTATGAAAGAGCTGCCAAAAATTAAAAATGAAAATGAGAGAGCAACTCTCTCTCTGCATTCCAGGGGACCAGGAGAGTTCTTCTCATGAAACTCATAGCTTTACAAAGCAAAGTGCCAACAAGCTGAGGTGTGAGAAAGAGAAAGGAATTGATGGTCTCCATTTTAAAACCAGACAGTACAACCACTACTCAGCTATCATCTCCAACCCAGAAACCAAGAGACAGAAAGTTGAAGGAAGACAGGGACAGAGAGAGGAAACATCAGAAATAAATAAATAAATAGATAGGTAGATAGATAGATAGATGAACCATGGTGTTAACAGCCTCAGGAACATGGCACAAGCCAGTCTGGGGAGGAAGGCACAAGCAATGAAGTGCCTCTGTGGAGGTGGCGGGGGACCTCAGGAAGAGAAATGTTGATGTGTAGGCCTGCACGTCTGCTGTGCATCAAAGCTCCTTTGTCATCCCCAGACTTTCTTCATAGTCATCCTGTCCATCGACATCAGTGGAGAGTGTTGTTCTAGAATCTAGAATAACAGGTAAGAATGATCTAAGGAAACCACGAGCAGAGTTGAGAGAAAGAATGTGATGCAAGAGATACAGGGCAGTCAGGCAGCCACCCTAGGAAGTTACAAAAATACCAGGGAGGGAGAGATTTTCTGAGGGCCTGAGTACTTTATTTGGTCATTCTATGAACATCCAGAAGTTTAAGGACTTAGTGAAAATTCTATAGAGAAAATACTACTTCTTTTTTATAGATGAGGAAAGCAAAGCAAAGACTATTTCCAAAGTTCCTGGAGATCACACTTACTAAGGATTAGACATGAAATTTGAACCTAGGTCTAATCTAAGCCAAATTTCATCCACTTTCTTTCCACCAGACTTCCCCTGAGAGGGGCAGTTCACCTCTTTTTTAAGGGCATTGCAGCCAGTAACAATGAAGGGGGATGTGGCATTAGATTCTCTGTTCTCATTCTGATGAAGCTGAGAACATCACTTTTAGCAAAGGAGGCCTGAAAGAAGGGGAGACAATGGATACCTTCACACCCCATCTAATTCCTGATTTCTCAGAAGTGCAGACCTGAGTCCCAAATTAATCATCAACACCTTGGCTCAAGAGGGCATTCACACTAGAACTTAACTCTGTACAAAAAAGAAGGAGGCAGCAAAACAGATTCATTTAAAGAGTTTTTGTAGCCATAATGACCCAACAGAGCAACAGGTCACACACACACACACACACACACACACACACACACACACACCCTGACACACACACACACACACAATTTGTACATATGGATGGGTGGAGGAGCTGACTGAAACATTATTACAGCTCAGTAAGACAAGTAATTGCTTCACCATTAAA
Source organism: Dasyprocta punctata (assembly GCA_004363535.1). Taxonomy (NCBI): domain Eukaryota; kingdom Metazoa; phylum Chordata; class Mammalia; order Rodentia; family Dasyproctidae; genus Dasyprocta; species Dasyprocta punctata. Next base: position 106,490 of record RJWM01003818.1, read on the forward strand.
ATAACTTTTCAATAACTCATGAACTGATAAAAATGGGCTGAGAGGGCACCCTCAGTGGGAGGAAAGAGAAAACATTTCAACTTATCTGGGCTGATCTGGAGCAAAGACTCAGACACTGACCTTTGGAAGTTCTTCTGTGCTCAGAGGAAAATAAACTCCATTCCCAATCGCCATACAGCTCATCACTATGTTCTAAGTCAAACTCAAGAACCCTGAACACCTCAGTGTTGTGCAGAAGGACAAGTGGTCAGACTTGGTGGTCAAGAAGATGAAGTGACAACTTCCTTGAAAGAGGTCAAAGTCACACATTCATAATGGAATCCACTGCACACCAGTGGAGGCTTCAGGATGCATCCCCAGTCCCTAAGATCATTTCCCAGAACTTTGGGCACAACCCCCATCACTCATAGGGAAGTCATGTGCAAAGCTTACCGATTTTTTTTAAGAACTAGGCAGTGTAGATGGTAGGCATTTTTTTTTAACAAAAGCAAATTACCTAAAACTTCCAAGGCCATAACCCTGACGTCAACTTCTATCTTATCCATTCTCAGATGCTCTGTCTGGGTTCTAAGTGTAAGTCTTTAGTCTAAACTGGACATGTCCATCCAACATGAGGAAAAGAGCTTTCTTTTACTTTTTAAAATTAATACCACTACAATTATTTTGATTTCTTATTTTTAGTTGTGATAAAATACACACAGCATTTACAACGGAACTAGTTTTACATGCACAACTCAGCAGCATTAAGCACAGTCAAGCTGTGCAGGCGCCACCACCACTCATATCCAGGACTTTCACATCTTGCAAACTTGAAACTCTTCATACTCATTAAACTACAATGCTCTGTTTTTATTTACTTTTGAAATTCAATAAACTTATTGCTAGATCATAGTATATGGTAATGCATTTTCCAGCTCAAATGTTTCTGGAAACATTCTTCACAAAGTCTTAAAAAGCACCAATAACCCCGAGTCTGTCCCCACCAGAGAGTTCACAGAAAGGTGTGAAGAATTGGAAGGGACAGAACAAAGTGATGCGGAAACAAAGGTCAATGAATTTTTCATAACAAAAAGCTCCAGGAAGGGCAAGTTTCCAGCTGGCTGCCTTAAGACATCTAGTTCACCTTGAGTTTGCAGAGCTGAATTAGTTGGGCCATTTCTGACTTTGGCCTCATTACTTTAATGAAGGCATCTCACTGGCATCAGGTGATAAGCCAGGCTCATTTTGGGCCTGAATGCCACCCTCACCCGCAGACCTCACCACCACCAGGCAGCATGCATGAACAGCCAGCACACTCTAGAGAGACTGCTAAGGAAATCCCAGAAGAAAAATGGCCCTAAATATTGGGCAGATCCCAGTAGTGGGGACAGAATCACACTGACTTCATACTCATAAGCAACCCAGGTTTCACAATGCAACTGTCTTTGTGAGAATTTCAATAGCCCCCAGGACCTATCTTCAAACACACACCAAGAATAACTTCATAAGGAAATATTTATTTCATGAGACTCGTGCAGAGTGCCCTCTGCCCTTTACCAACAGCTGAATTCCTGCCTGCAGAGATAAACCATCACCCTGCTCTTTAAAGCAAGCAGACTACAGCTGAGCTGAGCAAGACTCCTGGCTTGATTTAAAAAGAACCAGAGCCTATGATTCTCTCCCTGAAGATTCCTGCCAACGATTATGCCTACAGGCCCCAGATAGAAGCAGACTGGACCTGATACTGAAGTTCCAGCAGAATCAGACACAGAAGGTGGCTCAAATCTCAAATTAGGCAGCACTGTAACATTCTTTCCTGTCAGCCTTGAAAATGTGCACATCGTTTGTGCCAGCAATCCTACTGTCTACAATCCAATTTCAGGAAAAAAAGAGTGCACACACACAGACACACACACACAAAACAATGATGGAAATGAGGATGTGCATAGTGGGACTGTTTATGAAATCAAAGTATTGAATACAACTGAACTTCCAACTACCCAAGGCAGATGAAAACCATAGGATTTTGCCCATGGAGTAGGAAAAAAAGCAGTCATAAGACAGTGGTCTCTAGTACTTCTAATGCCGTGAAAAAAATTTGTAATCCAGAAAGTGCAAATACACATGAAAAATCTGATTTGAGGATAATGAAGCAGGTAGATGGACCCAACCTACTCACCATGT